>JAKSZP010011901.1:0-223214 GCA_022478985.1 Massospora cicadina
CCTAGATTGTGGTCTCAGGAATCTCCAGACATTCAAGCCAGACTAAAGAAGATGGCTTCTAACACTAAAGTCGTTGATGGTGTCTTGGTAAAACAGGTTGGCACCGCTTTTCTGACCTATCTCCGCCCTTCTCTTTGGACTGAAACTATCATGGAAGCCCATAAGACCCTTGGGCATGGGGCTGTAAAGAAAACCCTTGAGTGTCTAAAAACCAAATGCTATTGGGAGAATATATCTGAGTCCATTCATGATATTTTGGAAAGTTGCTTCACCTGCCGTACCCAGGAAAAGTCTAATACTCACTTTAAATTTGAGCTCGTAGCCCCTGGGGCCCCTTTTGATACTGTTAGCATTGATGTTGTGGGTCCACTACCTGTAGGTGTCTATGGCCATCGCTATATTATCCTTGCCATTGACCACCTAACCAAGTGGGTTGGGGCCACTTCAGTCCCTCATGCTACTTCTAGAGCTACTGCCCTCTTCCTGTACCAACACGTATTTTCTCGTTATGGTTGCCCGCGGGTACTTTTATCAGACAATGGCAAAAATTTTATTTCCTCTATAGTCCAGGAATTAACTCCTTTGCTAGGTATAAAGCACCTCTTCACTACACCATATCACCCCGCCACCAATGGCGCGGTAGAGCATGCTAATGGTACTTTAATTTCCATTTTACAAAAATTAGCTGCTTTAGACCCTGTGCATTGGAATGATTTTCTCCCTAGTGCCTTATTGGCCTACTGAATTAGCTATCACAGGATGATTAAGATGTCCCCTTTCCAAGCCCTAGTATGGGCGCGAGCCTCTTTGCATTCCAGTCTTTACCCTATCCTTTCATCAGCTAATATAAGTTATGTAGAGCTTACCCTGCGACGGCTAACTGATGAGATCATATGTCTCCAAGCTATGGCCAAAGGATCTATCAAAACTACCATATTTAGAGAAGGAGTTCGAGCCCATGAACACCATCCTGCGCTCCCTGAATACTCTTTAGGAGATCTAGTCTTGTTTTATCACCATCACCCTGGGGGCAGGACCCATAAGTGTGCCACCACTTGGTCTAGTCCCTATTGGGTGATACACTGTAGGGGCCCCAAATATTCTATCACTGCTACTGGTACTGGCATGGTAGTTAATCGTGTCCACAGCCTTTTTTATGCGCAAGTACTATCCCCCCTTGGCAAGACCTTGAGGGGGTTGTTGTTGAGATTTGACCTGCTCCCAATCAATCTAATTCAAATTTCCCTGCTTCTGATACCTTTCCAAATTTTCCTCTAATGGAGCTTATGTTTCACCCCCTAATCAATTTGTTAAAAGGAAGCCTGTCGACGACTCCCCACCTGATCAACATCAGGATGCTGAAGATCTTGCTGCTGGAGGAAGTCGCTATTCTGAAAGTATTAAGAAGAAAACCTTGCCTATAAATATCCGCGCCTTTTCTTAAATAAAGTTACGTTTTTATCTCCAATTCGTCCTTATTCTTATTTAGTTCTAGAGCCTCTGTTCAGCAATCTCCTCTCCAGCCATCAGCTTCATCGGTTTTATTATAATAGAACCCTCATCACCTATTCCCAAGCTTATAGCAAGTAACCGGCCCCTACATTTAGGATTCCTGACTCTCCCCGCTGTCTGCTCACTGTGGGACTTTTTAACCCATCCATTTTGGTACTCTTCGGAGGAACCATTGCCCTCAGCTACCCAATCCCGACATCTGGGTACAAGCCAAATATGCCCAGGCTGGTATTAGTGTGGTGCATAACTCCCAGTCCCTTTTGTCAGCCCAGGCATTAAAAAAGACGATTTATTCTATCAACAAAGATGGTTCAATTCAGTTTATTGAGGAACAGGGTTTCAAATCCTGTTCCATTTATGAAACACCACGTTTGGGTTGGATACACATTCAATTGATTACTTGAGTGAAGTCCATTTCAGTGTATTCTACCAATTCAGATGGGAGTGTTTGCCTATTAGCAAATCGGTGCTTGGGACCACTTTAACAGACCAATTACCCTGAAGAAGTTTAAAATTGATTTCCTTGACCAACATTCCTTGTTGGTCGACTTATCTAATACACTTTCCGTTTTTCCCAATTTATTCTATGTATTCTCTGATGATATTGTTCGCGGACCTCTTTAGGGAGGTCTTGCGCTATGTTCACCATACCATTTTACATACAAAGTGGTTAGACCCTAGTACACCGTTAGTTCTCTCAGGTTCCCTCCAACATGGGACGCTTACCCCTTCTCCCCTTGTGCACCTCATAGCTTTTGGTGGGTTTTTTAATAATGATCGCACTACTCTACTTAAGTCATTATTGCTCCAGCACCCTCTGTTAGGCTCTATTACCTTTTGTACTAACGGCTAGCTCCCTGGCGTTAGCCCTGTGCACCAAGCACTACCACGCTGGGAACAGGAGAGTTATAGACAATCTCCTTACACAGTGGGTCAAATGGGGAATAAAAATGCTTTGACTTGGTGAAGTGGATGTATGACTGGCCAGGGAAATCACTTGGTATTGTGGTGAAGATCATTAGTTGCATAATGTGTGAACATGGGCGAAGTCTGATAGATCAATTAAGAATGAGATTCTCCATCCCCTGAAGCTGGCTCTGGGTTTGTGGACCTCAGTATCTGCTAATTTCATTGTTGAGCTCCCTATATTCAATGGGTTTAATTTGATTATAATGTTTGTAGACTGCTTGTAAATTTTACTTGTTTGGTTATTATTGGCAAATAACCCTGTAATCTTTTTACTGCACAGGTTCAGTTTTCTTGTGCACTTCATCTGCGCTGTATAATATATTGAATTATTGGTTGATAATAGTATGATGACTATCATCCATAGTTGAGTATAAATTCTTATATCTCAGCCCAACGCTTGGCCAGTATTCCCAATTAAATACTTGAGATGTTGTGATCTAGGGATTTTTCCCTCATTCTGTCCAACCCAATCTTCGCTGAGATTCCCTGGTGACAGTCTCTTTGGTCCAACACACAGTTGGCAGCAATACCCGATTGTGTCTCCTTCTTCTCTAGATCCCCACTCAGATCTTTACTCTTTTCACTAAGAGTCTCCCAATTATTGCACACAGCAATAGTATCCTTGATAAGAATAGCAAATAGAAAGCTGATGATAGTTTACTAATTAAACTATATACCAGATGAAAAACTTAGAGCTATATATCTGTAATATGAGCTAATTATCTAGCTGCTTTTATTATAGTGAAACCTAGGGAATTTATAGTGGGGATTTGGTCGTCTAACCCTCAGTTGACACCTCTTTGATGAAACGGCAGCTGTTGCTATTAAATCACCCATCCAAGTCTCAGCAGCAATAATCTTCCCCATCCTGGCTAGGATTCCATCGTTGGAAATCCTCAAGACCTAAATGGAAAGAGTCAGAAAGCGTGTCCCTAACGTTTTTCTCTCGATCCAAATGAACCAACCATATTTGGCTAGTGACCTGCTTAGGTAATGTGACTTATTACCCATTAAAGCAGGTCATGCACTGACCAATAGATTTGTTAGTTGCAGGCGGTATCACTCACCTTGCAACTTGCTATTCATTCCAAACAGTTGGTGATGAAACCTGACTGATCCCAATTGGTACACCTGATAGTTAATCACTATCAGATGCCCGTTTTCACCAGCAATTCCACCCAATGAGATCTTAAGTATTCATCCGGATTGATCCCTGATGGTTATGACCAGGTGGAAGATCCTAAAGTCCCCCCAAATGTAGTTACTCCAAAACTTGGGCCAACCAAACTCCAATTCACTTCGCCTTAGGAATTATACCCCTAGCGATTCCTGGTAATCTAACATTCTGGTAATATAGGTAAAAATCCCAACACATCCCCCCTCTTGCCTAGATTTCCAGCGAGAAAAGGACCAGGGCATGAGACAACAGTTCGGACACTCAGTCAAATATTTTATTAGCTCAAGAGGGATACATTCATCAATACTCAACGCTGCTCAGTATGACCCTTGGCATGCAGCGCTCTTCCTCTTCCTCCTTGCTACTGCCTTCTCAGAGCATGGTCCCCATGATCTACTGTCATGCTGGGCAGATTGATTTACTCATGATGATATTAGTCCCAGGATCCAGTTCCCCCCCATCAGGGCATATGACCTGCTGTCATATTCAGGATTCTTAATCTGGCGTCCTTGATTTCCTAATTTTCTCCTCATCCTAGATAGGAGACTTTTGCCATCGATGTTCATTTTCATGGCCCAATTAAGATTACTTATTTTTATTCGCCCTTGTTATTTCTCTCATAACCTCTTAAGCTTAAGTCATTCCTAATTCTTCTCTTGGAGAGCTTATCCCATTAATTTTCTTTGAGATTTCTCAAAAATTGGAGCTTAATAGATTGTAGAGTGCATTATGTTGAATTCCATATAAGTCCAAAATCCCCTCTCGTCCAGCTCATATATCAAATTCTGAGTCACGATACCAGAAGCTTCTGAATAGTTTGTTTGATCAAGACCTCCAGCTCTTCCAGCAGATGAGTCAGGAAGCATGGTGGAACTTTTCTATGGTCCTTCCAGGACTATACGCCTAGTCTTGCGCCAGCAGCTAGTCCTTCCATCGTTTTTTGGAAACAGTAACTAATCCCTCCAAAAACAGGCTTACAGTTGTTCTGAACAACTCTCAGTTGATTCTTCCTCTGTCATCATTTCCTGAGTTGGATTTTGAAACTCTCCTGGGGTCAGCTCCTTTAGCTGATGCACCAACCATCATCATGGATCTCTGGAGATTATTCAGTTTGCTATTGATCACTCAATTCTTGCTGGGTCATATCTGCTTCCTGAGTTCCTCTTCCAAACAGACAATATTATAAACCCGCTGTCCTGGCTACTGAGCTCACCATCAGTAACAGTATTCATTTCAAGCTCCCCTATGCTGAACTCTGGGCCCAAGTCACCGAGGCTTTGTCCCTAGCACTGAATCCCTCTGATCTTGATAACATCTGATCGTGATACTGCTGCTTATACTCTTCACTTTGCTGGCCAAGTTCTTTGAAGCTAATCCACAAAGCTTCCAGCCTTTCCTGAGTTTCACTTCTCTTTTAGCTTCAGCTTCCAAGAAGCCCATAGTTGTTGCTTGCAGGATGCCATCCGCTCTTTGCATGACTATCTCTTCGCCAGCGCTTCCCATTGGTGTTTTCTGCTGATGGCTTTAGTAGGAGGCATGATTAGCAACCCCTGTAAAGCATCCCTTGTTTGCTGCCAGTCCATATGTCCAGTGTACTTGATGAAGCCCGTCATCAGGCGCTCAAGACTAATCTTCTGGCTCTGGTACCATATTGGGATTACTCAGGGTTATTCACCAACTTCCTCTTCTTATACTGTTGCTTTCCTCCCCACTCCAGGGTTTTGCAATTGGCTTCTTCTGACATTTCAATTTCACTTCCCCTAGTCGCTTTCTTTCAGGGCTCTTCATCCACTTAAAGAATGTGGTTTCATGTAGGTCTAGCCCTTGCTAGCTTTCAATCTCACATTGATTTTGATAGGCTGTTCATTTCTACCACGATCCATCCTCCCTCCTCCATTAGGCGACATAGGCGGAATCATCCCTGTATTGAGGACAATTAAAAATAAAAATTATAAAATTATATCAGTTTTTTCTCTATGCAGTTTATAATCTTTTCTTTTTTCCAATATCTTTTATCAATTTTTTTTTTATTCTTTTTTTCCATGGGACTTGACCTTGTTTCAGTTCAGCGGTCCATTTTTTTATTTTTTCCCCCAAACTGGTTCCTGGGTACTTAAACCTGCCAGTTTTCTATGGTTCAGAGGTCCTTTTTTGGACTTGACCATCTAGATTGGTTCAGAGGTCCTTTTTCAGACTTGACCTAATCATCAGGACATGACCAACTTAATGTTTCATCAGTCCTTTGGGAACTCTTTTATTTTTTTCATTGATCCATCTCCTAAGATATTTAGCATGGACTTAATTCACTACTCTTCCATCTAAGAGATTCTTGATGGATTAGGAATCAGTTGCCACTTGTTGATAACTTCAAAAATATCCAACCACAATACATCTAGTTTGTTTCTTCTTCCAAAACCATGCATATCACAATAGGCTACTCTTTCGCCTATTTGATATTCTGCTAAGGCCAGTTGGTTCTTATTGTCCATTGATTTTGCTTGTATCCTTTTCTTCAATGTAGTGTTAGATGCTTGCAATTGCATATCACCACAGTATTTATCAGTCAGTTTAAGTACTGTTCAGCACTCATCCTGACATTGGTTCCACCACTAAGTATAAAATCAGTGGCAATGCGGCCTTCCTCCTGTATAACAACTCAAATGGCATCTTCCCATCGCCGTATGATGACTAATATTGTAGGCGAATGTCACCAAACTCAGGTACATTCCCCATTCAGAAGTTCTTCCTACGACCAGCTTCCTCAGCATTGCAGCCAGCATTCCATTCACCCGTTCTACCAGTCCGTTTGTCTCTGGATGGTAGGGTACTGACATAACTCCTATGATCCCCAATATCTCATTTAATTGCAGGATCACATGAGACATGAAGTTTGTCCCATTATTGATAAGCAGGACCTGCGGACATCCATGTTGATATACTACTTGATCCAGGATGAACCTCGTGGTACTGGTAGCATCTACTTTCATTAGGGCCTTCGTCACAACCCATCTTATCTGATGGTTGATGGAAACTATAATCTACTTGACTCCCCCTGTGCTCATTGTCAGTGGTCCCATCACATTGATGGACACCGTATGCCAGGCAATCCAGGGCGGACCAGTTAGTATCCAGTTGTATTCTTGTGTGGTTTGTGCAGCTGGCACTCCACGCAACAAGCTAGATAATCCGTGACATTGTAGTTGATGGATTCCCAGTATTGGCAAATATGATCAGTTGTTTCCTAAGGCCTCAATGCTCAACAACCTTGTGAGCTACTTTCACAATAGCTGCTCTTTCCGAAAGCTTCAGGAATAATAACTGTTTCCCTTTAATCATAAATACTTAACCATCCTTGGTCTCAGTGTTTTCCATCGCTTTCCAAAGCACACCTTGGATTTCTTAGGCTCGTTCCTAATTCTCCGTCAACCATTCTCTGGAATAGCTCATCCACCTGCATGTATACCCTCTGGACCATTGGTAACCGCAATAAGCCATCCACATTCTGGTGAGAAGCCCCCGCTTGGTGGACAATCTCATAATCATAAGCCTGGAGCTTAAGTGCCCATCAGGCCAGTCGTCCTTCTGGGTCTCTCAAATTGTGAAGTTAACACAATGAAGAGTGATCCATCACCACTTTAAAGTGCGTTCTGTTGATGTACACCTGAAACTGCTTACATGCGTAAATGACTTTAAGGCATTCAAGATCAGTTACATTATAGTTCCTCTCAGCAGCTGAGATTGTCTGGTTCACATATGCCACCGGATGTTCATCCCCAAGTTCATCTACTTGGCTTAGTATGGCGCCGATTGCTGTCAACAAAGCATCAGTTTATATAACAAACTCTTGATCGAAATTCAGATATTTCAGAATTGGAGAATCTATCAGATACTGGCATAGCTCATCAAAGGATTCCTGGGCTTCATTACATATGAATCCTTTTTTGTATCCTTCAATAAATGGAATAAGGGCTCAGCTATTCAGGTGAAGTACCAAATAGATCTTCTGTTTTATCTGACCATCCCAAGGAACACTTGGATGTCATGGACACTCTTCAGCACAGCCATCCGTTCTATGGCTTCTACCTTCTGGGCTTGCGGCTGCAATTCACTGGAGTTGATTATGAATCTCAGCTATTCCAACTATTTTTTTAAATAAATGATACTTAATTGCCTTAATCTTCAGGTTAGCCATAGACAGTTGCTTGCATACTTCTTCCAATACTTTTTATATAATTTGAGCACCTCCTCTTGCTGGCCTTCTGACAGATTGGCGAGTTGCTCTTGACCACCCAATAGGTTAATGCTCTCAGTTACCCTGGCCAATAATTGCATCTCATTGAGGGTGGAATTTCCTCCGTTCAGCCATCAGGATTTCTTGTCACTTAGTTCTGAAACTCATAGACCATAAAAATCAATATTTTATATCTTTTATATATATTATATATATATTGTATTTTTCTTTTGCAATGGGACTTGCAACCTACAAAAAGGTTCAGAGGTCATTTTTTCCCCTCCATCCAAAAAGGGTCATAGGTACTTAAACCTACCAGTTATCATGGTTCAAAAGTTTATCCACTTAAGATTTAACCAATCATTTGGTTCAATGGTCCTCTTCTAGGACTTGGCTAAAAACTCGGTACATACCCATTTAATGGTTCAGAGGTCCGCTTGGAACATTTTTAACTATTTTCTCTTAGGCTCAATACTTCTAATTAGTATTGACCTTCACTATACAACCAGCAATGCTGTCTCTTTATATATAGGCTACTCTTTCCAACTTTTGGCAATACTCTTGAATATTAGGCCTTTAATCCCGACTAATTATTCGTCCAACATGTCCTAATTTCATCTCTTATTTTGGTAACTAATGCTTTGGATCCTCAAATCTCATTAGCCAACAGTTTCGTCCAATTTTCCAAATCGTTTTTCTCCTGAAAACTATTTTTGGCATTCATTGCCATCTTTAATTACAAAGGTCGTTCTGGCCTCATTAACTTCATCCAATTTCTCCTGAATTGATGAACTCGTCTCCAGCAACTTATGATCATTAGTTGAGTGTTATTGAGTTAAAATGATTTTCTCCACTAGAATGGATTAATCATTTTCTATTTTGACTTCATATCTTTATTGGTATGGCAATTCAATTCTCCATATTGATTGCTTCCTATTTCATCCAATGCCTCATCTGCACACTCACTCCTCAGGACTATTTAAAGCGGACCCAATTTCAACCTGAGTTGATCCTGCTGTTCCTTGGGACTATTTCCAGTGGGCACAATTTCAACACAAGTTGGCCCTGCTGTTCCTTGAAACTATTTAAAGCGGACCCAATTTCAACCCAAGTTGGCCCTGCTGATACTCCTCATCTCAAGTAGATGTCTGGTGGATCAGGTATCCTTGAAGTACTAGATATTTTCATTTCTAGGCTGCAAGTCCTTTTCCCTGAACTTGACTATCTTCAACTTGTTTCACACGGAGCTCCACTTCTGATCTGGGTGAATACCAATGAACGTGATCCACTTCACATTCTATCTTCATTACTTCCTTCAGTAGCTTGTTTCCAAAATTGTAAACATCTTCATAAGACATCATGTTCTAAGTTCTTCAACATAACTATAACCCCTGTAGTGAGCACCAACTTGTAAAAATTTACTTGTTGAGTTATTATTGGCAAACAACGCTAGTAATTTTTTTACTGCACAGGTTTAGTTTCTTGTGCACTTCATCCGCGTTGTATAATATATTAGATTATCAGTTGATAATAGTATGATGACTATTATCCATAGTTGAGTATGAATTTTTATATCTTAGCCCAACGCTGGGCCAGTATTCCCAATTAAATACTTGAGATGTCATGATCTAGGGATTCATTCCCTCATTCTGTCCAACCCAATCGTCGCTGAGATTCCCTGGTGACAGTCTCTTTGGTCCAACACACAGTTGGAAGAAATACCGTATTGTGTCTCCTTCTTCTCTAGATCCCCACTCAGATCTTTACTCTTTTCACTAAGAGTCTCCCAATTATTGCACACAGCAATAATATTATTGAAAAAAATAGCACAACTGAAAGCTGATGATAGTTTACTACTTAAACTATATACTGGATGAAAACTATAGAACTTCTTATCTGTTCTCATAAATACTGTTTTTATTATAAATGAATCCTATGGAATTTATAGTGGGGATTTGGTCGTCTAACCCTTGGTTGACACCTCTTTGATGAAATGGCAGCCATTGCCATATATCACCCATCCTCATGTCAAGAAGTGATGGTCTTTCCAGTAATGGCTAGGATTCCATTGTTGGACATCCTTGAAACCTAAACGGAAAGAGTCAGAAAACGTGTCCCTAACGTTTTCCTCTCAATTTAAGTGAACAAACCATATTTGGCTAGTGACCTGCTTAGGTAATGGGACTTATTACCCATTAAGGCAGGTCATGCACCAACCGATAGATTTGCTAGTTGCAGGTAGCATCACTCACCTTGCAACATGCTAATCATTCCCAATCAGTTGGTGATGTAACCCGACCAATCCCAATTGGTACACCTGATGTTAATCACTATCAGATGCCACTATTTCATTGGCAAATCCGCCCGATGAGATCTTAAGTATTCATCCAGAAAGATCCCCAATGGATATGACCAGGCGAATACCCCAAAATCACTAAAAGTAGTTACTTCAAAACTTGGGCAATTGAAACCCAATCCACTTCGCTGCAGGGAATTATCCCCTAGCGATTCCTGGTAATCTATCAGGCTGGGAATATGGGCAAAAATCCCAACAGACCCCTGGTGTAATTTCTTGAAAGTCTTAGCAAATTCCATCACTGCTTCAACTTTAGATCCACAGCTGGGCTCCATATTGAAGGAAGGGTTAAAACCATGGTTGGTGAAAAATGGGGAACAGCCAATAAACGCTTGCTAAGTGTTGTTGTAGCTAAACTGGGCCATAGGGAGGTGTGAAACACAATCTGAATGATCTGCGGCACTGTAACACTTCAGAAACTATCCTAAGCACTGTTTCACTCATTCAGTCTACCCCATTTGATTAGGGGGTAATAGGAAGTTGAAAGGCAGGATAGAATTTAAAGATTCTTTCACAAATCTTCCCAAAAGACAGCGGTGACTGGGGTCCACGATTACTTTGAATTTCTTGGGGGACCCCGTGAAGTGCAAACACATGGGTGATAAAATGACTAGTCAACTCAGCCGCTGTTACTATAGTTCTGTACAGGATAAAATAGGCGAACTTCATATGAAGGTCCACCACTACCATGATGGCATCATTACTATCAGAAACAGGTAACTCACAATGAATTCCACCAATAGGGAAATCCAGGGCCTTCATCCTTTTGAACTAGTACCAACAACTCTGCTAAAGACTGGCAATTCAATTTCATTTGGTTGAAGATCAAGCACTCTTTACAATACCAGCCCACCTGAGTGGGTTAGCCCTTCCAATCATATGTGCGCTATATTTGCTCCAAAGACTTCACTTTTCCAGGATGTCCAACTGTGATTCTACAATGATGGTCCCAGATATTATCCAGGAGAGGTCCAGCAGGAACCCATAGGCGCCACTGAAACCATACTATCTCATCCTTTACGTGATAAACCCTAGTTAGATCCTCCTGATTAGCGCACTATTAGCAAAGATTATAGTATATTCCGCTGATAATGGTTAAGAAAAAACTACCTTTATGAACATACTGTATTTCTCCGCATTTTCCAGAGAAGAGAGCGCTGGCTCATGGACCAAGGAAGAGGGAGGTTGAAGCACAATCTTACCTGGTAGAATCATTAACTGGGTTTATATGCACCTCCAACTCCTTTGAATCAGGAGCTAACGCAGGCTTGCGGCTCAAAGCGTCCGCAACCCATTCTCCTCGCACTTTGTAAATTCATAGGAATATGCAAATTGGGCAAGAGTCTCATGCCAACGGGTCTGCCATTGAGTTAAGACATGAGGTGCATGGTAAAATAGTAAGGCACAGTGATCTTTACCTACGTGGAAAAGTTGGGAAGAGCCGTGAAGGTGATGACGCCAATAAGTCATACCTCAACCACTGCTAATCACTTTTTGTCATAAACGGCGTAGTTTAACTCAGGCAGAGACATCTTCCGAGAAAAGTATCCCACCAGATGCTCTATCCCATCTTCTCCTACTTGTGATAAGGCAGACGCCATGGCAAAGTTAGAGGCTTCAGTAGACAAAATGAAATCCTTTCCAAGATCTACATGGCGAAGGATAAAAGTGGAAAACAAGGTGCACTTTACTGCTTGTAAAGCATCCTCCAAAATGAGGGACCACTGGAGCACTTTTTCCCAACAGTCCTTATACAAGAGAGCTGCCACTCAGAAAGATTTGGCATGAACTTTTTGAGGAACGTACACGTCCCCAAAAAACTCCTCAGTTCCTTGACCAAAGTTGGGGTGGGCCACTTGAAAATCGCCTTCAACTTGTCTGGAGTTATCATGTGTCCTTAATCAAACATGACGCTGCCCCAAAAGGTAACCTGGGACTTGCAGACTTCTTACTTTATTATCTTCAGTGCTAGGTTGACTGCCTTTAATTTCTCCACCACTTGGCAAAGTTGTACTGCGTGGGACTCATGATAAAGGTAAAACACCAGAATAGCATCCATGTAGGTAACCGCACATAACCCCAGAAAGTCCACCAAAGATGCTTTAATGCGGCGTTGAAAGATAGTAGGGGCATTCTTAATCCCAAAGGTCATAACCCGAAATTGGAAAATCTCTTTTCTGGTATGGAATGCAGTTAGTCACTCCTGGCCCTTATTAATCCAGATCTAATTAAACGCGTTTAAGCAATCCAGTTTGGAGAAAACTTTCGCCTTCTCCACATAGCGTGCAAAAATTGTGAATCAAAGGGATGGGATGTAAAACTGGTACAGTGGCATTGTTTAGGATCTCATAATCTATGCATGCGCATAAAGCACCATCAGCTTCTCCATGAAGAGAAGTGGGGAGCATGCTGTGGAGGTAAGCTGAAAATAGCGCCTTTAGATAACTGCTCTTTACACACACACATATAATGCTGCTTCCTCCCGCATGTTCAAAAGGTAAATATTGGAAGATATACGCACCAGGTCAACTGAGAGCTTAAACTCGAATCAAACTCTGAATGAGTAGGTAATACATTGACTGAAGCCACATCAAACGATTATTCCAGACCCTCCAAACAGGAAGCTATAGGTACCTCCAGTGAGGGCTTCAACAATGGAGCGAGACAGAGAATGTGGATATTGGGCCAGTGGGGCTGATCACCCCTGAAAATTAGCCTCAGACAATGGAACAACTAATATACGACTTCCTTAATGTATAGGACAGGGTATTGTTTTTAAGTTGGTTCCGACATCAAACTTCGCCTCAACTCTCCTCCTAATATATTGGGAACAAGAGGTTTTTGATTGCTTGGAAACGGTCCGTCAAATGATGCTTGCCCACTTGATAATCCACTAACCCTAGTACATTCAGGGTGGGAATACCTTGAGAAGCCCCTACCCTAACCATACCACCTGGAAAGTAACTAAGCTCAAGGTAGTCAGCCAATTCCTGGTCAATAAAATTCTAAGAGGATTATTTATCCACCAAAATAGTAGTTCTGATTTTACCTAATGGTGATGAAAGGGTAGTATTTAATAAAAAATATCCTAAATTATTCTTCTTTATAATAAAAAACGCCAACACTTCACCACCAAACTCTTCTTCAGGGTCTAACATACCTCACGGGTACGTTTCTGCATCATATAATGGAGAGGGATATTTGGCCACTCTTGCTACTGAGGCCACATATCCCACCATATCTTCAACAACTTCATAAAGGTTTTATTGTAATTGTAACACTTTCTCCACCTCAAAGGTTCTGCAGATCATGATTGTGGTCAAGCGTGGGTTCTTTGGGGTAATTTGATACACTGAAATGGGATCCATAATGATCCACAAGAGAAGATATATGGCTCGGTGGTATATATAGAAATGTCATTATAAAACGCGTTTTGTTTCAAAAATGACACCATACCCATTTTGGAGGCGGGTTGTGCACCGTTATACAGGACCATCACCACCAAGCCCTTCATCAATGATCCCATTTGCACCACCCAAATGTGGTGCCCAAAAATTTATAGTATTGATTTTGTGAATTTTGGTGGAAAGTTGGGAAATCATGTTTCTTGGATCACGAAGTGTCTCCATCCCTCAGGTATGAGCATGAAGGGTGGATACTTTATAGTCAGAGGTAGCAAGAATAACACCAAGATGCTCTAAACCTCGTGAAAAAGAGAAAACAGTGGTGGGTCCCACCGCAGCCATGACCAACAGGTGGTGCACCCCATTTGCACTTTGTGAAAGTTCCTCATGGAAATGTTTGTTTGCGTAAAGGATAAAGGTGGTTGACTAATGTAAGGAGAGTTTTATATAACTCTCCTGTTCCCAGCATGGTGGTGCACGGTGCACAGGACCAACACAAGGGAACTAGTCATTAGTAATAAAGTTAGTAGAGCTACACAGAGGTTGCTTGTGTCATAGTAACTTAGGGCGATGGAGGTTAATAATAGATAAAAGAAAAACCCAGATTAACAAGAAAGGTAGGAGTGAACCCACAAAGTGGATTTAAACCCAAGTGGTGCTCTGGGCTGGAGTGAAAAGGTGGCCTGGGATGGAGGGAACCAGAGAGGCCCAGTGGTGCACCAGAGGAGAGAGTTACAGTTGTGCTAATCAAATGGTTAACGTTGCAGAAGACCTCCTCAAAGAGATCCTCGCACAGGATTGTCTAAGATAACATAAAGAAAACGTATACCAACAAATGATTTTATTATGGAGGAAGTCAATCCATGAAATAAATTGGTCTTGTGAGGACAAATTTAAGGAAATTTGGGAAATAATTGCTTTATTGAAGTGGCGCTAATCTGAGGTGCATAAGTAAGTGTACGCTTCCATCAAACATAAAATTATATTTGGCAATCAACCAAACTCAGGTTATTGATTGTAGTAAGGCAACCCTGAGCTGGAAATCTAGAATACTAAAAGGGTTTTGAGACCCCGTGCACTGAGAAATGGAATTGAACCATCATTTTTAATCGCAAATCTGCTTCATTTTAATGCACCTGCTGTAATGCAGGGCTAAAATTATCTCCTATCCCCAGGACCAACTTGGGCATACCTCACCTTACCCAGCAGTGATCCAATGTGTGTTTGAGGTCAGGTAGGCCAGCCAACTTCACCCTTTTGGCCTCTTGATATGCAGCTTTATCCTTGGTATTGGTCCCCATTATCATGTTATCCTCAAGCCATGACAAAAGGGCGTTAGTTCTTCACAGCTAACAAAACAGCAAGGCACTCCTTCTCCATGATGATGTAGATCGTTCTGGCTTTGACAACATCTTACTAAAGTAAGATAAAGGATGATCTACACCATTGTCATCCAGTTGAGCCAAGATGGCCCCAATGGCAAGAGTCCGATGCATTGGTAAACAAGATGATAAGGTTTACCATGTTCTGGTTGCCATAAGATAGGAATATGTTCTAGCAGTTGCTTCAGAATCTCAAAAGCGGCCTTTTGTTCAGCACTTTAATAGAAAAGGTTTTTTTAATTGGCGGACAAGGGGCTCGCTGAGCTGGGCGAACTTTAGGATGAACTGATGGTGATATCCCATCATCCCTAGAAAAACCTAATATCCCATAAAGCTTTAGGGCGAGGCATTTTTGAGTCACTTCGACCTTATCTTATATAGGTTAGATTCCTTCCTGAGAGATGGCGTGTCCCAGAAAATCCAATTTTTCCTAAAAAAGATGTATTTGGAGGATTTCAACTTAAGATGGGACTCACATATGCGTTGAAACACCACCTTCAGGTGAGTCAGAAGCTTGGTGAAGGTTTTAGAGAACACCATGATGTCATCATCATAAATGATGATGCAACTTAACTTTAAATTCTGCAAGATGTGGTTCATGGCGCGCTGGAAAGTTGCAGGAGCGTTGCACAACTCTTGAGGTAATCATGTGGGTTGGAAGAGACCTTTACTGCAAATAAGAGCACTTTTCTCCTGGTCTTGGGAAGAAAGGTCCATTTGCCAATAGCTGCTGGCCAAGTCCATTGCGGAGAAAAGTTAGATCTGGAGAGCGGTTCCAGAGCGTCATCAATGCGAAGGATAGGATAGCTATCCTTTTTTGTGAGGTTATCTAATTTGTGGTAGTCCCTGACTACCTGATGACTTCTGTTCTTCTTTTTAATTAGCAAAAGGGGGAAGACCAAGGGCTTTGTAAAGGAACCAGTAAACCCACATTTGTAGTTGCTTGAGTTGAGTCCTCATCTGCTGTTCTTCCACCTTGTAGTTACAATCCGGTTTTGACTAAATGGTCCAGGCATCCACCACATCTATAGAGTGGCTCACGTCCTTAATAAGCCCATATTCAGTCTCTGACTTGAAGAATATGTCACTATATCCTTCTAGTAAATTATGGAATTTTCATCTCATCTGATTCAGCTCATCTGAGATATGGATATTACGTAAGGTACACAACAGGTTATTCGTTGACAAGCCCATATCCATCATAAAGCCAATTAAGGGAACACGTTCAGTATCCTCTACGGGGACTAAAAAGCCTCTGACTATCTCCTGGTGTTTTCTAACAACGATGTCCTTTCAGGTGAGTTTCTTCAACAGAAGGGTGATAGGCCTCTGGATATCTGGGTCTAGTCTGCCAGGAGATACCTGAGCCTCAAAGAGTCTAACGTCTTCAATACTAATGATATGCAACAAGCAGTGGTGTGGAATTTAAGCGTGATTTTTGTGTCAACCACTCATTGTTCACCAGGATTAATCACTAACTCTTCTGAAGCATAGAAAGCAATACTACATATCACCAACTGAATTGGGCAATTTTTGTTTGTCCCAGAATTGGTATAATGCAAAGGCAAAGCGGAAAATGGGTATTCAACCAGGCAAGATTAGTCGTCCTTGATGAGGTCTTTAATGGATAAAACTAAGGAGAGTTCATAGTTGAGTACCGATAGGAAACCTTGCTTTGATTTATTATCCCCTCATACTCAATCATAAACTGGCTACCTATGAGCATACCACAGGTGTTTTTGTCTAAGGCCACTTCTGGGGCTGATAAGATAAGCTTCTCAATATGAATGGGAAGGGAAGTATACGCCCCAATGGCACGGGTGTTATTTTGGGCTGGCAGTTCCAAATTCTTGATTGTACTCTATGTCATGCGCCAGCTTGATTTTTTATCAGCTTTAAGGAAATTACGTTCACTGTGGAGCTATTATCCAGGATGGCCATCACCGGACTTTCTGAATAACCACTTTCACTTTGGTCAGTTCTTTCAAAGTTAGAAGATAGAGCTAAGACCTCCTTGATCCGGAAGGTGGAGGTTAGTTTGTGATTGGTCTCTGTGTAGCTCTCCAAGATGGATTTTATGGTATGGACCTGCTGAAGAGGTCGAATCAAGCAGCCAATAACTGATCAGCATCCCTGGCGGTGTCAATAACCTTGGGACACCCTGGAACTTGGCTCAGGTACGTGTCATGAGGTATGGTGGTCTCATTAACTCCTCCAGAGCTCAAAAGATCAGGAACCTCCACTTCAGCGGGTACTCCCTGTATGTAGTAACCAACATCCTCATAACCCTCTTCAGATTTGTCCTCTGGGGTATTCTTAACAAATGTAATGAAGTAAGAGGTAGGGGAGTCAGGCACATGACGTTGGGTAGCTATTCTCTGATCATACGTTTTTCCAGCAAGCCCTTCCTTGTTGTATGGTTACCTTAGGTCGCACAACTACCAGCTTGGCTGGGGGGAACGCACTGCGGCCTTTAAGGTCTCAGACCTATGGGATGATGTGATATCTGCTTTAAATCGCTTATAAGGGGCAGGTTTCACACGGTGGATAGGAATAGGGGGCCCCATGGAGGTCGTTGAAGCCACCATCCACTGCCCTATAGACAAAAAATCCTCAATGGTTAGAACGTGGGGTTCCATCACAGCTTTGTTGGTGGTCGCACAGGTATGAAAATAAGCAACATCTAACAAAGTCTCTTTTATGTCTCATATGTTTTTAAAGTTGCTTTTTACTGAAATGATATGCCTAGCTTGAGAAGATTGAGAAGCTAACCCGGTTAACATGGCAGCGATGGCATCATCCAGGTTTAGCATGTTAGATGTTGAAAACTCTGGGCAGCAAGGTAAAATTTCTCATCAAATGCAGTGATCTGTTTGCCTTCATATATATTAAGGCGCATAAAGGCCTGTTTTTCCCTGTTTAAACTCTGCTTGGAGCCAAATTCAGCTACAAGAGCTTCCTTAACCTCATCCCAGGTACGCAGAGTGTCCATATGAGGGACCATCATCTCTTGGGCCAGGCGACATAAATAAGGAAGTTTCATGGCTTAAAGATGATATCATAATGGGTACAAACATTGAGGACAAAGCTGCATGTCAGGAGGCCAAGAAGGTGATGTTGGAAGGTCTCCCTGACCTCAAGCATACCCTATATCAACGCTGGGTACAGGCGAGGTATTCCCAGGTTGGTCCTAGGGATGCAAGATAAGTTTAGCCCAGTATAACAGCAGGTGCGTTAAAATAAACTAGCTTTTCAGTTAATGAAAATGGTTTGCTTTAGTTTTTGGGGAACAGGGTCTCAAAACCCATTCAGCTTTCGAAATTTTCAGCTTGGGTCAGCCTCTACTACAATTAATAACATGAGTTTGGTTGATTACTAAGTATAGTTTACTGCCCAATGGAAGCGAGAGCTTATTGGTGTAACTCAGCTTAGACCTGCTTCCATCAATTGATTTTTCCACCAAATTCCATTAAATCCTTTTCCTCAAGACCTTCTCTCTCATTGGTCGACTTCATTTTTAATAAAGCTCTTCAATAGTACACCTTTTTAATTATGTTATCTTGGATGAACCTGTGCGCAGACCTCTTCGTGGAGGTCTCATGTGATGTTAACCATTTAATTGTAACAATTTTAAATCTCTCTGCCCATGCACTGTTGGGTCACCCAGGTTCCCTCCAATCTGGGTCGCCTATACACTCCCACTCTGAGCACCGCATTGTTCAATTTTGGTTTTTCCTTCTCATGATAACCATCCTCGACCTAAGTTATTACAGCTCAAGCACCCTCTGCAGGGCTATAGTAACTTTACTACTAACAACTAGTTCCCTATGCGTTGGCCCCTTGTACCATGCACTACCACACTGGGAACAGGAGAGCTATAGACGCTCTCCTTACATTAGTTGACCAACCACTTGATTTTACGTGCACAAATTTTTTCCAAGTGGGACTTTCACAAAGTGCAAATGGTGTGCACCAGCTATTGGCCATGGCCGTGATGTGGCTCACAAATGTTTACTCTTTTTCCTAAAGGTTGAAGCATCTTGGCATTACTTTTGCTACTTCCGGCTGAAAAGTACACACTCTTCTTGCTCGTACACAGTGGATATGGATGCTTTGAGGTCTGAGAGTTGAGATTCCCTGACTTTCTACCAAAAAATAATAGAATTGATTCAAATAAACTGGGTTTCTTTGGCACCACGTTTGGATGGTTCAGGCAGTATCCTTGACGGTGGGCCTGAGAGTGATAGCCTTGGAAAACGTCAGACAACCCATTGCCAATTGGGAATGGGGTCATTCACGACCAAAAATGCATTTTATAATGGCGTTGACATGTATACAACTGAACCATATTTATTCTCTTATGTCTCAGATATGGATCCCATTTATTTGTATCAAATTACCCCAGATAACCCATATTTAACCATTACAATGATCTGCGGAACCTAGGAGGAGTAAATGGAGTTACAGCTACAATATAAAAACTTTTATGCAGTTGCTGAAAATAGGGTGTGATAAGTGTTTTCAGTAGTAAGAGTGGCCAAATATCCCTCTCCATTCTATGATGCAGAAATGTACCCTGTGGTCATGTTAGAACCTGAAGAAGAGTTTGGTGGTGAAGTGTTGGCGTTGTCTGCTATGAATAAAGATCATTTGAATTTTTATTAACTGCTACCCTTTCATCCCCTTTAGGTAAAATTGGAACAACTATCTTGATGGATACTGGAGCCTATGAGAATTTCATAGACCAAGACCTAACAGACTACTTTATCTTAGTTACTTGCCAAGTGGTATGGTTAGGAGAGGGGCTTCTCAAGGTATTCCTACCATGAAGGCACTAGAGTTATTGGATTATCAAGCGGACAAGTATCTTTTGACGGACTGTTTCCAAACAATCAAAACCTTTTATACCTTATTATCTTGGGAGTTGAATGGTGGCGAAAGTTTGACGTCATAACCAGCTTGAGAGATAATACCCTATCCCTAACATTAAAGAATGGTTTTAAAATATATTTTCCTTTGTCTGAGGCTAACTTCCAGGGCGATTTGCCCCACTGGTACAATATCCACACCCTCAGTCTCGCTCCATTATTGAAGCCCTCACTGAAGGTACCTTTAACTTCTTGTTTGGAGGGTCTGGAATCTTTGTTTGATGCAGCTTTAGATAAAGAATTACCTGATCGTATAGAGTTTGATTGCAAGTTCAAGCTCTCAGTTGATCTGGTGCGTATATCTTTCAAGATTTACCTTTTGACCATGCGGGAGGAAGCAGCATTAGATGTGTGTGTTAAGGAGCAGTTATCCAAAGGCTCTATTTTTCAGCTTACCTCCCCAGTATGCTCCCCACTTCTCTTTGTTGAGAAGGCTGATGGTACTCTACGCCCATGTGTAGACTATGGGAACCTCAACAACGTCACTGTACCAGATCTACATCCCATCACTCTGGATTCTCAGATTGTGTGCTATGTGGAGAGGCGAAGGTCTTCTCCAAGCTGAATTGCCTCAATGTGTTTAATCAGATCTGGTTAAAGAAGAGCCAGGAGCGGTTAACCGCCTTCTGCACCAGAAAAGGAATATTCCAGTTTCGGGTCATGCCCTTTGGGCTTAAGAATGCCCCTGCTATCTTTCAACGCTGCATTGATGCAGCTTTGGGGGACTTGCTGGGGGTATATGCGGTTGCCTACATGGATGATATCCTGGTATTTTCCCCTGATCAGGAGTCACATGTAGTACACCTTTGGCAAGTAGTGGAGAGGTTAAAGGCAGTTAGCCTTACGCTGAAGGTCAGCGATTGTGAATTTTTCAAGTCCCAGGTCACCTTTCTGGGCAACGTCGTGTTTGACCAAGGACACATGATAACTCCAGACAAGTAGAAGGTGATTTGTGAGTGGCCCACCCCGACTTTAGTCAAGGAATTGAGGATTTTTTTGGGGACATATACTTTACTCAAGATGTTCATGCCAAATCTTTCCGAAGTGGCAGCTCCCTTGTATAATTCCTGTTGGGAAAAAGTGCTCCAGTGGTCCCTCATTTTTAAGGATGCTTTGCAAGCGGTAAAGTGCATCTTGTTTTCCACGCCCATCCTTCGTCATGTAGATCCTGAAAAGGAATTCACTGTGTCTTCTGATGCCTCCAACTTTGCCATAGCGTCTGTCTTATCACAAGTAGGTGGAGATGGGATAGAGCATCTGGTGGGATACTTTTCTCAGAAGATGTCTCTGCCTGAGTTAAACTACGCCGTTTATGACAAAAAGTGATTAGCAGTGGTTGAGGTATGACTTATTGGCGTCATCACCTTCACGGCTCTTCCCAACTTTTCCACGTAGGTAAAGCTCACTGTGCCTTACTATTTTACCATGCACCTCATGTCTTAACTCAATGGCAGACCCGTTGGCATGAGACTCTTGCCCAATTTGCATATTCCTATGAATTTACAAAGTGCGAGGAGAATGGGTTGCGGACGCTTTGAGCCGCAAGCCTGCGTTAGCTCCTGATTCAAAGGAGTTGGAGGTGCATATAAACCCAGTTAATGATTCTACCAGGTAAGATTGTGCTTCAACCTCCCTCTTCCTTGGTCCATGAGCCAGCGCTCTCTTCTCTGGAAAATGCGGAGAAATACAGTATGTTCATAAAGGTAGTTTTTCCTAACCATTATCAGCTGAATATACTATAATCCTTGCTAAGAATGCGCTAATCAGGAGGATCTAACTAGGGTTTATCACGTAAAGGATGAGATAGTATGGTTTCAGTGGCGCCTATGGGTTCCTGCTGGACCTCGCCTGGAAAATATTTGGGACCATCATTGTAGAATCACAGTTGGCCATCCTGGAAAAGTGAAGACTTTGGAGTTAATTTAGCGCACATATAATTGGAAGGGCTTACCCACTCAGGTGGGAAGGTATTGTAAAGATTTCTTAATCTTCAACCAAATGAAACCAAATTGACAACCACTAGCAGGGTTGTTGGTACCAATTCAAAAGGCTGAAAGGCTCTGGACTTCCCTATTGGTGGATTTCATTGTGGTATTACCTGTTTCTGATGGTAATGATGCCATCATGGTAGTGGTGGACCATTTTATGAAGCTCAGCCACTTTATTTCTTTCAGAACCAAAGTAACCGCGGCTGAGATGGCTAGGCTCTTCGTCACCCATGTGTTTTCTCTTCACGGGATTCTCCATGAAGTTATTAGTGACTGGGGGACCCCAGTTTACCGCTGTCTTTTAGAAAAGTTGTGAAAGACTCTTTAAATTCCATTCTGCCGCTCAACTGCCTATCACCTCCTAATCAGATGGGGTAGACTGAATGAGTGAAACAGTGCTTAGGATAGTTTCTGAAGTGTTACATTGCTGCAGATCATTAAGATTGGGTTTTTCACCTCCCTATGGCCCAGTTTGTTTTATTTAACCGAGGCAAGCCAACCAGGGGATGGGCATTACCGAGTATATGTGGAAAACAAAGATATAAAATTGGGCACCCCGGGGTACTCATGTTACCCCTGTTGCCAGCGGAACTGCCAGGTATGGGGGTTGTTGTGCTACTCCGAGGGGGTTTCCCCACTATGGAGCAGGTGTGAAGGAAGGAGTCTGTGCGGAGGAACAAAGTGGGAACCACGATTCTATGAGCGCCTGTTGCCTTGGCCCCATATATCCATAGAGCCAGGCTTGGAAGTGCTCCAGTAAGTGGACGTGGAATCTATTGATAACCCCATGGATGGTTGGGACCGTGCCCCTGAATGCATCTAAGGCAATGATATGGATTATCCACATTGCAATGGGTATCATTAGGGAGCGGAGGGTAGATGGGATTGGTGACTCAATCTGGAGCGCGAGGAGGTTCTTTGATATAGAAAATTCCTGCTCGTTTTGGATCTTAAGCAGGCGCGCGACTTCCTGCCATATGGTTTTGGTTGGGGGGCATGTTTCTAGGCGGTGATGTAGGGAGCCCTCCCCTCCACATACTGCGCAGGTTGTGTGGAGGAAATGGAGCGGTCCGCCATCCTATAGGTCCTTCTCAGACAGCGCCAGGCGTTGGCTCTTACCCTCAGCTGTAGGAGTGGGTGGTACGTCATTCTCCATACTGTCTTCTGTGTGGTTAAGTCATATGGGATGTCTGATGCATCTAGGTATTCAATTCTAGCAATGGTTGGGGTCATAGCAAGCATGTCTCTCTGGGGGTGATTTCTGTATTTCTTAATTTGAAGTGGGGGCTGGGTCGCTCCCTTCCCTGCACAGTGCCAGTGTTCTCTACGGTCCATCCCATGTGGCGGATGGTTCTGAGGATGCGTTTGAAGTGAGGGGGGTTCCATGCGAGCCCATTGCGGTAGGGTGTTTAGCAAGGTGTGATAGTAGTCTGGGTGGGCTATTTGTGTTGGTTAATTTGAGCGCCTGTGTGAAGTTAGTCCTCGCTGCCCTGGACCAGTGTTGTTATGGGAGGTCTGGGGCAAGGACTCTCTTTATCCAGGTACCCAGGATGCGGTTGGCGTGGCTCTCAAAATCTATTAGTCCCATGTCTCTGCTTGAGCGTGGGCCAAAGAGTGTTTCCATCCGTATGGGAGGATGGGATCCAGGCCACAGCCAGCCCTGGATGAGCGCGCGGATTGAAGTTATAAAGGTGGGTGAGAAGGCAATCGCGTGGGCAGGGTACCATAGTTCTGGGAGGATGAGTGAGTTAGCAACTGTTAATTGCCCCGTTAGTCCTGGGGATCTTCCCTTGATGGAGGCGACGCGGTTGGATACCCGCTGTAGTAGATTTCTTTCCAATGTCTCATTGGCATATCCCCCTGTTTCCAGCCATATACAAGGTGGCGGACAGGAGTGGTGGTGGGAGGTGATGCAAAGAGTAAGATGAGTGGGTTTTTCCTTTGTATGGGGGTGTGAGGTTCTGGTGTTGTAGCCCAGTTGTTAGTGTACTTGCCTAAGATAATGATTTCTGTTTTCCTTTTGTTGAGAGATGCGTTGCTCACCATGGAGTATTCCTCTAGGGTGCGTTCCAGCTGTCGGGCATCATTGTTGTTAGCTATACCTGCCATGCAGTCATCCACGAAGGCCAGTATCTTGACTGTTGGCTGGCCTTGTGCAGTTATGCCTATGAACGAGAGTCAGTTACGCGGAGGGGTGGATCAAAACTGAAATTATACAGCAGTGGGCTGAGGTTATCTTGTTTGAGCCCTCTGTGTGGTGTGATCTTATTAGTTAGGAAGCCAGGGCCGCATACAGCCATGGTTTCAGATTCTGTAGGAGCATCGCCCAGTTTATGAATCTGGGTGGGAGTTTGAAAGCATGTAGGCATTCCTTTAGGTATGGCCAACTAACGCGGTCATATGCCTTTTCCTGGTTTAATAAGACCAGGGCACCAGTTGCTTTGGACTGACATATGTTTGCAACAGGGTGTATGTTGTTCCAGATTGAGCGCCCTGGTATAAACCCAAACTGGTTGGGCGACAGGACGTTAGAGGCTATTGTGCTAATCTGGCTGCTAAAACCTTTGTTAAAATTTTTGCATCTCTTTTAGAAAGTATGATTGGACGCCAGTTGGCCAGGTCCAATTTGTCACCCTTTTTATATAAGGTTATGACATATGATTCATGGCCACCAGGTAGGAGGCGTTTATCCAGCAAGCACTGGTTCATAGACGCCAATAGGAGGGGAGCAATTTGCTGAAAATATTTTTGTAAAATTTATAGGGTATCCCGTCAGGCCCTGGGCATTTCCTACGTGGTGCACCGCGGATTGTATCCCAAAGCTCCTACCATGTAATTAGATTAAGTTATTGTAGTCTGGCAGTGTTCTTTGTATTCCAGAAGTTTGTATAAATTTTGTGATTTTTTGTGGGTCTGTCAGCATATTGCGGTAAATTCAGTGTAATAGTGGTGTACTTCTTCCTTGGCCTTCTCAGGGTCAGTTGCCACAGTGCCATCAGTATTGCGGACCTGTGTGCACGTGGGCTGTTTGCCGTGGGAGTGGAATTGGCGGAAGAAATATGTCAAGCATGTTTCGCCTTCCTTTATGAACTTACCTTTGTTTGATACTTTGATTCTGTGTTGGTGCTCAAGGATGAGGGTGTTTAGGCGGGCAGATATTTCCGCCCATTTGTGTCCCCAGTTGGGGCTGTAACCAGATCTTGGGGTACTTAGCTCTAGGTGTTCCAGTTCCGCCAAGGTACGCCTGATTGTGGCTGTGTCAGCAGAGTACTTATGTGATGCGAGATGTCAAGTTTTGTTGATTAGTTCCTTTTTGAAATTTGCCCAGGTTATGATGGGATCTGAAGTGAATGGGGCTGTGAATTCTGGGTTCATGGCCTCGTGTTCAACCCAGTTGGATATTTCAGGTAATTTTATGTTTTCTGGGTGTAGCTTTCTCCAGGGTGACACCTTGTGTGGGTTCAGGTTGGCAATAGCTGCACCAAAACAAGTCAGTGGTCAGAAAAATTGACTTTTTTTGTTGTAAATTTGGAAATTCTTGATCGTTGGGATTGCGGAATGAGGATGTGATCAATGCGGCCCATTGATATGAGCGCTTCCTCACGTATGTTGGGCCGTGTCATGTGGGGAAGGAGTGGTGATCCAGGGGGAGGGCATCCTGTAGGCCAAGGGATGCCTTCATTGTGCAGAATTCGATGTGCCCTGGTGGGTATCCCCTGGGGTTAGGCCATCAGTCCATGTCAGGGGTATCCCAGCAGTTAAAGTCGCCCAACAGGATGATATCTGGTGGGAGGGTAAGTGTTGGAATGGTTTCTAGAAATTGTTTTTTCTCAGCTGCAATGCATGGTGCATAGATGCATGCTAATGAAATTATTTCATCTTGGCATGTGATCATTGCTACCAGGATGCAGCCATAAAGGTATGATGAGGAGTTTGTAATTTTTAATTTTTTGTTATTTTGGACGATCACCCCACAGTGAGACATCCATACCGATTGTGATGGTGAGACCCTGGCTGAACAGGATTCTTCTTCCCCTTGTAGACAGTGGGTTTCTTGAATGGCCAAAATGTCTACAAAGGGTTTTTGCATGAAGTCTAGCTTTTTGGCTTGGGATGTTTGAGCCCTGGCTCCCGCAATGTTTAGCATCCCTATTGACACTGAGGTGCCCATGGCGCCTCAGGAGTGGTTGGGAGGGCACTCTGGCCCTAACCCACCGCAGCTCATTTTGGCCATGCTCCACGTCTGTACTCCAACTCTCAGTGACAATGTCAGTTCCCTTGATCTGACCCAATTTTTCACAGAGATTGCAGTTTTTAGAATTTGCATTATCTTTTCCTGCACGTGTCTCATGATGGTTCAATGCAGGGTGTTGATTGGGTTCTTTAATTTTGGGGTTTGAATTTGGAGAATTGTGCATCGCATTTTTGCCCATATTGCAGCTGAATTGTTTCTCAAATTGTGCATGATTGATGTCACTTGGTGACTCAGTCAAGTTGCTGTGAAAATTTTTAACCTGGGCATATTGTTCTGATTGGTTGGCTCAGTGTATATCCAAAATATCCTCTTGAATTTGTCCAAGGTTGATGGATGAATCTGTGTGCACTGCCGCCTTGGCCGCTGCACGCTTGTGGGCTTTTTGTGACGCTTTGCATTGTTTATGTGTAACTGGGTCCACGATGGAGTAAAATCTATCTTCACCCAGCAAAATGGGTGGTGGCCATTGGTCATTATGACGAAGTTTTTGTTACTTTTGTCCATGGCTTCCTCACAGTAGTCTGCTTCCATTAAGCCCTTCTTTACAGGGCATGCATGTTCCTTGTGTCCCAATAAACTGCAGTGGTTGCTTATAGGCGGTGCGCATTCCGGTGTAACTCAGAATGTGGATGACTGTCCCCCATCCTCAAAGTGAAACTCTGCTGTGCAGGGGATTCTTGATAAGTCATCTTCCACTTTGGGGAACGGGTCAATCACAGCAATAGCTTTGCCTGTGCACAGGGTTGGCATCAGGCGAAATTGTTGTAATTTTAGTTGCATAATTTCTCCTTAGGCTACCAGCCCTTTGCGGAGCTTCTCCTCAATTACCTTACAAGAAAGGTTGGTAGGGAGCGAGTCAAAGGAGATGAACAAAGTTTTTGCTTTGTTCCATCTGGTGCGCGCAGTGCGCACTATCTTTTTGCCCTTGAGAAGGGCAATTTTGATTCAGACTTTTGCTGCAGCATCTGCTTCTTCAGCTGTTTCAAAACCAATATCAATCCAGCCACAGCCCATGTTGTTGGTGGCGACATATACCGCGTGGGGGAAAAGGGAGGGCTGTGCCTCACATGTTTTCTTTCACAGGGTCGGGGACTCATCCCCAGGAAGAGTCAGAGTCTGTGTTCCACCTTTAAAGGGGTTAATTACATTGGATATACATGTATTGATCTTGTTTTATAGTAAATACCATAAACCTAAATGGTATCTGAGCTTGTGGTTTCTTGGCGGCTTGGGTTCCTGGTCCCCCACCAGGGCGTTTCTTGCCCTTGGGTGCACCATTTTGCGCACCTCTTGATGCGACGCTCACCAAGGTTGTATTAGATTTATTATTAAAATCGCCCATCTCTATTGTGTGATTAACAAAAATTGCTGTTCAAATTGAATTGTAGTAATAAAGTGATTGTTATGGGAAAGAAAAGCTTTACATAGCATCTTGCTTGCTTTCTGAATAAGCTACAATCAAATTATCAAGATGTCTTCTTTTAAATCTCTATAAGGGCGTGCTCCCTGATTACCAAGTAGCGTTTAGCCCATTAATAATACCTCCGTAACTATGAACTCTAAATTTAACTATGTGGGCCTTAGCTGATGTCTTTCCTGGCTTCGAGCACTGGTCATTCAGGGCCTTACCACCACCACAAAAAGGGAGATATCCTGATTTAATGTCATCTGACCCTCCTTACCTATTTCTCAACTAGGTAAACTCATGCTTTTTTTTCCATTGACCTGGAGGTTGGCAGAATAATATTGACATTCTTTAGTCAAGACCTTATAAGGTCATTTAGAAAATGAACTCATAGTACTTCGTTGCTGACATTAATCAAGGGACAGTGGTAAATCTAGTACATGGCCAATTCCTTTTGGCCCTATGTTAACTTTTATTGGTATTTCTTAGATTGATAAGCTGGTTGCACAGATTAATCACCACTGAGCAACGGAATGATGATATGAAGATCGCCAATCATTAGTAAATATAATGATATATAAAATATGGAGCTATTGACCCAACTGAAATTTAAGTTTTTTAGTTGTGCTGACCAGAGAAGGATATTTTCTAAATGGAAACACCAAAACTAACTAAACTGAAAACATGGACAACCTCCCTAAATGAGTAACGAGACACATGAAAGATGAGAACACAACCAAACAGGTGGCGCAACAGTGATCCACTTATACCACCATGGAGGAAGGGAATGGGATCAGGGGGCTCATCCACTGTATCCACATTGTACAAAGTGCGGGCAAGGCAGAGAGAAAGGGCGTGGGGTTATCAGCAATATGCGGGGAGAGATTGCAGAGGATTGGCTGGCCTTAGAAATCATCATCATAATTCCGCTCAGGTAAGAGGACAGGCATTTTTCCGCTTGAATGTGGATGGCAGGAAGTCAGGAAACTAAAGTGGTGGTAGCACGGGTAACTTTTTCTTTGAATTGTGAAGTAGCAACCAGTTGCTGAACGGCATCTGCGGTGTGTTTATGAAGCTAGAGAATGGTTTCTTGCTCTGTGGTGGCAGGTTGGGGAAAGAATGGGAGGGGGAGACCTTTGGAAAGCTTCACTGCTGTTCAATCAAATAATAGTGCGGAGGAAACTTTTTGGGTTGGCAGCAGCTGCCACAGCGAAATGATTTTAGGTGCATAACAAATTGTCATTAGGTGTGGGGCACAAAAGCGCCGAGAGATCTCAATAGGAGATTGTGTTGTGATAAATTCTCTTATTTCAACTTTAAATTCTTCAGTCATATTACCTGATTCTTCAGTTTTATCCAATAAAGACCATGGGTTCAAGTCATAAAAACCCATGTTTTCTTCGATAGGGATGTCTGAGACTGTTGATTGGGTTGGGGCTCAGTCATGAACCTGTGTCCAAGCTGATTTCTTATTGGTGGGAGCATTAGGTGGCAACAGACCTAGGATGGTTCTGATTGGCTGCTGAAGATGCAGCATCAGCAGCAGGCTTTGGGATCGTGGGGGTAAGATTGTCCCCCATTCTGAGAGGGCTGCAGGGTGGTTAGCAGATGAAGAGCTATTGGCTGAGACTGCAGAGGCGGCAGAGGCAACAAGGTAGGGGAAAGTCCGCTTATAGATCCAATTCATAGCAGGATGGACAGATGGTCCGCCTGCCCTTGACGCAGGCCCAGAATGGGTGGTCAGGTGCAGAAGCAATGAAGGCGTAAGGAAAAACTGCTCAGTAATGTTTTAAAATGCAGGGTTGATTGTGGCAAATGCCCAAAGGCCAGAGAGGCGTGTGGCTCCATTGAGGAACACAAATTGAAGAATGGGGTCAGCACCATAGGCTTCTAAACCTGCCGTCAGCTCCTGTTGGAGCACCATTGAGAAAGGTGAGTGGGAAACCCAGTGAACTTAACCACCAATGTGAATTCAGTGGGGAGCTGGGTGCGCGTTGTGAGAATGGGTCTGCCCTCAAAGAGAAGGGGCACAGTTACTGCAGTGGCAGCATTGGCTTTGCATGTGAAACCAAGATCAAAGTACACCTTATAGGGGTTAAAATCAATAAACCCAGTGGGTTGCATCACCACCTGTTCTATTTCATTTATGGATTTGTCCTCATGTGGGAACAACTTCCCATATTTGACCCAAAGGCCAAGAATCATGTAAGAGCGGGGAAGGATGAGAGTACAACGGGCACCACCTGGGATTATGTAAGATGAATGGCGAGACCTTTGGGCCTAATGAACCAACCTAAGGATTGATTAGGACTGGGAAAACAAGTCTGAGCGTGTTTTCCCCCTTAATGGAAAACGCTGGCTGGGGTTTCGCCGCTGACCCACACTGGAGCAACAGGCGGGTGGGGCTGTGGACATCAGTGGGTTAGGGGCGCAGCTAATTGGATTGCTAATTGGTTTTGTAAATTTTATAAGTTCGTTCAAAAGTGGGATTGAGCGGAAAGAGATATATCTATTGCCCCAACTGACACTATTTTATAATATATAAAAACGCAGCCTCTTTCTGCTAACTTTCTCCCTTGTTCCACTACAAAAACCATTCCCTTCCAATCTCTCATTGATCTATTAATCTTCAATCATCTCAGTCTGTCTTGACCTGTAAGCTTAGTAATTATCTATTTCCTACAATTTTAAGGGTTACATGCCATCATTGAGGCTTTGGTAAAAAATCCCTCAATTTGCCAAACTATTTGTACTTCAATCAAATTTGCTTCACATTGACATAATATTCCGCTCAATCTCGAGGCTCACCTCAATCCAAAAATATGAATCACCAGATATATGGCTTAATCGTCCAGTAATACCAATTCCTTGAAATTACCCCTCCCCACTTTGTTGGATGATAAGCTCCTATTGCTTGTATGCCCAAAGGAACTTTGTGTGAACTCAGTTGATAATCTGACCACCTGCAGGTTCCTTAATGGTTTAGGCATTGATTCCAGCCTTCTTGATTATTTAAAACGGTCTGTTCCAGATGTTAGCGATTTTATTCTTCCTTCAAAATTCATGTTGGTTGTAGAACAAGACATGATCTCCTATAGCAAACTGTGGGAGTCTGATACATCTATTTTGGTCAGCTGCCTGATCACAAATCTTCTTAACTAAGCTGATAGAATAAGTTTCCGTTTGTAGTTTTATCATCATGTTGGTTAAGTTGGTCAAATAATGCTCAGTTCTACTCCGCCAGTATCCTCCACACTGGAGTAAATAAGAGCGGGTAAAGCCAGATGTCCACCATAGAGCAATTGGAAAATATTCTTGCCTGTTGAAGAGTGGTAGCTGATATTATAAGCAAAGATGGCGGTGGGCAGGAGGAACTCCATTCAGAGGGCCAAACCTTTAAAAGCTTTCAGAGAATGTTTACCAATGTCCTGTTAGCCCATTCCACCATTCCATTAGATTCAAGGTGGTAGGGTGTAGTCAATACTTCAAAGATTGCCATTAGTTCGTGAAACTAGGGCGGCACATACAATGTGAAATTGGCACTGCTGGCCATGAAAATAATTTGCGGAATGCCATGTCGCTGTATGACACACTCTATATAAACTTGGAGGTGGTGAAATCCCTTTTTCATTGATCGCTCACGCTTCCACTCATCTTTTCAAGTGATCAATTGCTACTAGTATATAATTGGATTGGTTTGCGCCAGTTGGCAGAGGCCCCACCATTTCAAGGGAAACAGTATGCCATGCAATATGGGACTCAACCAGATATTAGATGGTCTTCTTATGGAAAGGTTTCTTCACTTAGTACTGATGACAACAAGCAACATTCTCAAGCATGTCATAATTCATGCTCTCCCATTGGTAGCAGGGTTGCAAGAAATCCAACGTTTACTGCAACCCTCCATGACCTACCACCTTATGAGCATCCACAATGATTGCTGGCGTAGTGATGGGCTTTGAGAAACTCAGCGTCACTTCTCCAATCTTCTTATATAGTTCCTCATTGCGCAACAAGGTATCTCATCTAAGCCCATCTAATGCCTTGATCACGTGTGGTGGTTCTTTGTGATATTTGTCCACCACCATCTTCTCATACATGATGTTGATCAAATCCTCCATAATGGCAGCTGTTGGTAACTGCAAGAGACAGTCTGAATTTTGATGATTGGCCTCAGGATAAAGTACTAGCTTGAAGTCATATGATTGGAGCTACAATGCTCATTGCGTGAGCCATCCTTCAGGTTCACGAAGATTCTGCAGCACATGCAAGGATGCATAATCTGTTAACACTTGGAATTTCAACCCGTGGAGGTATACCTGGAACTATTTATAAGTGTAAATCACCGCTAAGCACTCCCACTCAGTCATAGTGTAATTATATTGACAACAGTTTAAGCTTGTGTATAAAAACGTGACAGGGTGCTCTATGCCGTCATCATCCTTCTGGGTTAATGTAACGCACTGGCTCCTTCCAATGAGCCACAAATGAGTTGGGAAACAGGATCCATGTTACAGACCATAGGGCTGACAGGACTCCTGATACTACTCTCCTGGTGCGCGCGCTACAAGATTGGACAAGCACCCCCTGGAAGACAGTTGCAAGTATACTTAACCCCAGCAACATGCCTTGACTCCAAGACAAGGTATAGAGGGAGGCAATAGCCCTCCCAAGCTCACTCTCAAAGTCCAATTCTTGTTGATTTAAGCCAAACATGGCTGCAGTTAGGCAATATCTTTAAAATAAACCCCAAATTATAAATATATGAATTTTAGGTTCTTTTATTTAATATTTAGCCAAGTTGATAGAAAACAGAACTGAGGAGCCTCCAGCTCCCAGTTCCTTCCCTATATACACAGGCTAAAAGCTAAAATATAATATAATATAAGCTTATGGTGCCAACTTGAATGATGTTTGGTGCAAACTTTACAGCAGGATCGCGGAATCTTTACTCAATGGTTTCATGCCAGTTCCAATCCTCAATGGTTCCGCGCCAGTTCCATTTCGAATCCCAATTGAACCGCGAAACTCCCAAGCACCCGTTTCATTCAATTCTCGATTTGAATCCAAATCGAATCTCAAAACTACCCATTTTACTCGTTTTCCGTTTTGTTCCGACTTGGACGCCCATCTTGCTCCTTGGCCTACTCCAAGCTCCAGCCCCTCAGGCGTCCTTGCCAGAACCAACGCCCCCTCCTCCTCCATACATACAGACACAGCCTGCCCTGTCTTACCAAAGATCAGGGCAATATGATGCTGAGGATAGACCTCAACCGTCACAGTTAATAATGTCCATACAGAGGAAAGTAGTGCATCCGTTCAAAAACTAAATTTCTTTTTGATATTATGATATTGCAAAATGGGTGCACTCACCAACGCAGTCCGCAAGATATCAAAAGCGTCTTGACATAGTTCAGTACAGTCTAAGGTGGCGTTCTTCTACATAACTTAAAGAGCATTGCCACAATACAACTAAAGTTAGGAATGAACCTCCAGTAGTAACTTACCATCCCCAAAAACATTTTGCTATCTCGCTTACTGCCTGGATGAGTCATCTTATGTATGGCATCCACCCTTGCCAGCTGGAGTTTATGCCCCTTTGAATCCACTATGAACATAATTTATTCTAAGTGCTCCTTAATAAAATGACACTTCTAAGGCTATTCTTGATGTTAGCATCAGCAAGGCGGCGGAACACTTGTTCAAATGGTTCAGATGTTCCATGTTTGTCTGAGAGAACACATTGATATTATTAAGGTAGACTAGGACTCAGAACATCTTCAAGTCGCCTAAAATTGTGTCCATAGCCCGCTGGAACATATCTGGGGCATTACATAACCATTGGGGCATATGCATGGGTTGAAACAACCCCTTAGAGGTAATTATAGCACATTTCTCACGTTCCTCAACTGGCAACTCAATCTTTCAGTACCCCAATATTAAATCTATGGCAAAAAAATAGTTATCCTCCCCAAAAATGATCTAAAGCGTCATCAATCCATGGGAGGGAGTAGGAATCTTTTTTTATGATTCTATTAAGTTTCTGATAGTCAATAACCACCCAATTTGTGCCATCTTTTTACAAAAAAAAACTAAAAACTAGCAATGCCCGGGGTCTCTTGGATGTCTCTAACATTCTCTAAAATTAATTGGTCTACCTCATTAGAGACAACCTCTTATGTAGCTTTTGAGCGCTGAATAGGATGTGACTAAATGGGTAGGTAATTGCCCATGCCGACCCAATGAATCACCCCCTGCACACTTCCCAAAATGTGTCCAGTGGGTGTAAAAATTCCTTGGTATTTCTCAAACAGAGTCATCACCTGAACTCTTTTCCTCCAACAGCTCATTAGAGCTTTCCGCGGAACCACCTTTCATTACACCGCAGTAGGTTTCTACTGGTAGTCCAAGGGCTTCCCACGACTTGAAATTGTGAATATGATGAACCTCAGCAATAGGAGTCAAGTGTAAAATAAGCAATCACTTGGTGCCTTTGGACCATCATAGCCTCCTTCTGTAGGTTCTCTATTGAAACTTTCACTTCCCATTCCCTGGTAATTGCAATCCAGGAGCCACATGGGGTTTGAGCCAAGGTTGCTGGTAGGGCCCCATAATTTTTCTATAAACCTTCTGGGATGTCAATTTTAAGCTCTGTCTGTAAGGAGAGTGTCTTTAACTCTCACGTTCCCACAATAGTAGTGCTCGGTGCACAGGGCCAACTCCAGGGAACTAGCTGTTAGTGCAAAAGCTATTAGATCCCAGCAAAGGGTGCTGAAGCCATATAACTTAAGTAGAGAAGTATGATATTTATAATAAATAACCCACAAAAAGCGACGCGGTGCACAAGGGAAAAAAGGGTAAGAATCTCAGGAGGGAGGGAGCCTGGGAGAACCAACGTTGAACTAGGGGATAGCCTGATTTTATTTAAAATGGCAAGGTTAACGGAGCGTGAGACCACCTCAAAGAGGTTAGCGCACAGGATCATCCAAAATAACATAAAAAATGTAAAATGGGAAATTTTACTTGGAAAGTTTTCCAACAAAAAATGTTGGTCAAGGAAATCAAACTTAAACTTCATTGGGGTAATTTGGGATCTGCCAATGTGGTCCCAAGCACAGATTCACCAATAAGCAAACACTCCCATCCAAATTGGTAGAATACACCAAAATGGACTTCACTTGAGTAATTGATTGAAGTTGTATCCAACCCAAAACGCGTGGTTTAGTAAATGGAACAGGTTTTGAAACCCTATTCCTCAATAGACCGAATCAAACGTCATGTTAATAGAATAAATCATCCATTTTAACACCTGGGCTGACGAAAGGGGCTGAGCGTTATGCACCACACTAGTACCAGCATGGCATATTTGGCTTGTACCCAGCGTTGATCTATTGTGTGCTTGAGGTCATGGAGGACCTGAAGCTTCACCTTCTAGGCCCCCTGCCGCTCAGCTTTATTTTTGGGTCTAATGCCCACTATCATGTCATTCAACCATGACATTACCCTCTCCTCCCAATGGGGATCAACCTTCCTCCAGGGGCTTGCGCAAGGGAAAAGTTCTTGTGGCCAGGGCCAATTTCATAGCAGCAACAGTCAGTTTGGGTTGAGATCCAGCGGCCTGAGGGAAAAGCTTATGGAAGGCTTCAATCAGATCTTGGGCATGCACACATTCATGCGCTGGGACCCAACTATTCTCTGCAGTGTCAAAACCCTTCCATGATACCAGGCACTCAAGTCTTCTTAACATGATGGGAGGCTACTATTTCCTCCACTTCCCATTCTGGCGCCCATCCACGAGACAGGCCTCAGGAGTCTCTGGTGGAGGGCCCTAAAACAACGTCAATTTGTTCTCATGAAAGACAGAGAAGATCCAAAATGAAGAGGGAAGATCCAACTGGTATGAGGCATGGCCCACCAATTTTCTAAAAATGCGGTAGGGGCCAATCCTCTTTGGTTCCAGCTTTTTCATGGCTGCTTGATAGGGATGTTGCGAGCATCAAGCATAATGAGATCCCCTTCCTTGTACGCTGGACCCACTCAGCGCTTACCATCAGCGTTCTCCTTATAAACTTGCATTGCCGCCTCAAACGTATGGAAGCCCCTGGTGGACCTTCTTGATAGTTTTGTAAAAGTCCACCACCGTTTCAACTTTAGATCCACAGATGGGCTCCATGTTAAAGGCAGGGTTAAACCCATGGTTAGCAAAAAAGGGGAACAATTAATCAGATAATGCAAAGTGTTTTTGTAGCTAAATTGGGCCATAGGAAGCTGAGAAACCCAAACTCCAATGATCTGCGGCGGTGTAACACCGCAGGAACTGTTCCAAGCACTGGTTCACTCGTTCAGTATGCCCATTTGATTGGGGCGATAGCCAGTTGAACGGTAGGATTGAATTTAAAGAGTCTTTCACAACTCTTCCTAAAAAATGAAGGTAAACTGGGGTCCCCTGGCCACTGTAATATCTTGGGGAACACTTTGAAGCGCATACACATGAGTACGAAAAGTCTAGCCATCTCAGCCGCGGTTATTGTAGTTCTTCAAGGAATAAAGTGGGCAAACTCCTTAAAAAGTTGCACCGCCACCATGATGGCATCATAACCATCAGAGACAGGTAATTGCACAATGAAATCCACCGATGGGGAAGTCCAGGGCCCTTCAGCCTTTTGGAATGGTACCAACAACCCTGCTAACAGTCGACAATTTGGTTTCATTTGGTTCCAGATCATGTACTATTTACAATACCGTACCATCTGAGCAGGCAAGCCCTTCCAATTGTAGGTGCGACATATCAACTCCAATTACTTTGCTTTCCATGGATGACCAATGGTGAGCCCATAATGATGGTCCTGGATGATTTTCAGGCGCAGTGGTCCAGCAGGAACCCATAGGCAACCCTGAAACCACACCATCTCATCCTTTACGTGATAACCCCTGGATAGATCCTCTTGACCCAAAGTGCTCTTAGAAAGTACCATAGTATATTCGGTTGATAGTGGCTGAGAAAGTAATACCTTTCTGAACATACTGTATTCCTCCGCATTTTCCAGAGGTGCAAGCGCTGGCCCGTGGGCTGGGGGAGAGGGAAGTTGGGACACAATTTTATTTGGCGGAATCATTAACTTTGTGTTATGAACTTCTACCTCCTTAGTATCAGGAGCTAAAGCAGAGTAGCGGCTCAAAGCATCCACCAAACCATTATCCTTGCCCCTAGTGAACTCATAAGAGAATGAAAATTGGGCAAGAGTCTCATGCTGAAGGGTCTGCTGTGGGTTTAGGACATGAGGGGCGCGTTAGTACAGCAAGGCACGGTGATCTGTACATACCCAGAAAGGTTGGGAGGAGCCATGCAAGTGGTGACGCCAATAAGTCAGCGCCTCCACCACTGCTAGTAACTCTTTGTCATAAACGGCGTAATTCAACTCAGGCAAAGACATTTTCCTAGAAAAATATCCCACCAGATGCTCTATCCTATCTTCGCCTACTTGTAACAAGGCAGCAACTATGGCGAAGTTGGAGGCATCAGTAGGCACAATGAACTCTTTGAAAGGTCGACATGGCGAAGGACTGACGTGGACAACAGGGTGCACTTCACTGCTTGGAAAGCATCCTCCAAAACGGGGGACCACTGCGCACCTTTGCACCACTAGCCTTATATAAGGGTGCTGCCACCTCAGAAAGATTGGGAGTGAACTTCTTGAGGAAAGTACACATCCCACAAAAAGCTCCTCAATTCCTTGACTGAGGTGGGAGTGGGCCACTCACGAATACCTTCTCCTTGTCTGGAGTCATCATGTGTCCTTGGTCAAACACGACGTTGCCCCAAAAAGTGACCTGGGACTTGAAAAATTCACACTTGCTGATATTCAGCGTAAGGCTGGCTGCCTTTAATCTATCCACCACTTGCCAAAGGTGTACTTCATGGGACTCATGATCAGGGGAAAATACCAGGATATAATCCATGAGGCACCCTCGCATATCCCTAACAAGTCCTTCAACGCTGCATCAATATGGCATTGTAAGATAGCAGGTGAATTCTTAAGCCCAAAAGGCATGACCTAAAACTGGAAACTCTCTTTTCTTGTACAGAAAGCGGTTAACCACTCTTGTCCCTTTTTAATCCAAATCTAATTGAACGCATTGAGGCAATCCAGCCTGGAAAAAACCTTAGCCTTCTCCACATAGCGTGCAAACTGAGAATCTAGAGGGATGGGATGTAGATCTGGTACTGGGACATTGTTGAGGTTCCCATAGTCTACGCATGGGCGTAGAGTACCATCAGCCTTCTCAACAAAGAGAATTGGAGAGCATAAAGGGGAGGTAAGCTGAAAAATCGCGCCTTTGGCCAACTGCTCCTTCACCCACACAAAAAGGCCTCTTCCTCCCAGACAGTCAATGGGTAAATGGGGAGAAGATATACGCACCAGGTCCACAGTGAGCTTATACTCACAATCAAACTCAGAGTGATTAGGTAGTGCGTTTGCTGAAGCAGCATCAAAGGAAGATTCCAAACCCTTCAAACAAGAAGGGAGAGGAACCGCCTCGGTGGGCTTCAGCATAGGGGCAAGGCTAAGGGTGTGAAGGTGGGCCAGTGGGGAAAATTTCCTTGGGCGTTCTCCTTCAACAAAGGAACAACTAATATGCGACCATTCTTTATTGTTAGGGATAGGGTATTTTCTTTCAAGTTGGTTCTGACGTCAAACTTCCGCCACCACTACACACCCAAGATAATAGGGTACAAGAGGTTTTTGATAACTTGGAAGTGATTGGACAAGTGGTACTTGCCAACCTGATAGTTCACTGTCCCAATGATTTTCAGAGTTGGAATACCTTAGGACGCCCTCTCCTAACCATACCACCTGGCAAGTAACTCAGCCCAAGGTAATCTGCTAGGCTCTGGTCCATAAAGTTTTAGTGGCACCAGTATCCACTAGAATAGTGGTGCTGAGTTTCCCTAAAAGGGGAGGAAAGGGTAGCAGTCAGCTAAAAATACCCCAAAGGGTCTTTATTAATAGCAGATAGCGCCAGAACTTCACCAACAAACTCATCCTCTGGCATTAACATGTCACCCTGGTATGATTTAGAATCGAAGAATGAAGAAGAATATTTGGCCACTCTTACTACTGAGGCCACATTTCCCACCATATCTTCAGCAGAGGCATAAGCATTGTTGTATTGTAAGCACAGCTCCTTTTCAACTTTCTGAGTGCTGCAAAATTATGGAAGAAATCAAACGGGGATTATCTGGGTTGATTTGATAAACAGGAATAGGATCCATATCTGAGCCATGAGATAGAAAATATTGTTCAGAGGTATACATAGTATTCTCGTTATAAAACGCGTTTTTAGATGTGAACGACCCTATTCTCATAACAGCAATGGAATGCCAACGATATCAAGGCCAACACCCCCAGGGCCATCTGCGCCAATTCCACTGAACAACATCTGAAGGCACTGTCAAAGTAAACCCCATATATTTAAATTGAATTTAGTATTTGGTGGAAATTGGGGAATCACAACTTTTGGACCTCAAAGCATCCATATCCACCAGGTACAAGCATGAAGGGTGGGTAATTTCCAGTTGGAGGCAACCATAATAACGCCAAGATGCTCCAACCTTTACGGAAAAGAGGAAACAGCGGTGAAGCTGACCACAGCCATAGCTCACAGCCAGAGCCCACCGTTTATGCTTTGGGAAAGTCCCACACAGAAAAAGCTTGTGCACATAAAATTAAGCGGTTAGTCAGATAATGTAAGGAGAGTGTCTATAACTCTCACGTTCCTACAATAGTAGTGCTTGGTGCACAGGGCCAACGCCAGGGAACTAGCCATTAGTGTGAAAGTTATTAGAGCTCAGCAGAGGGTGCTTGAGCCATAAATACTTAAGTAGAGAAGTGTGATCCTTATAATAAATAACCCACCAAAAGCGACGTGGTGCACAAGAGAAAAGGGGGTAAGCGCCCCAGGTTGGAGGGAACCTGGGCAAACCAACGGTGCACTAGGGGATAGCCTGATTGTATTTAAAATGGCAAGGTTAATGGAGTATGAGACCACCTCAACGAGGTTAGCGCACAGGATCGTCCAAAATAACATAAATAAAAATGTAAAATGGGAAATTTTACTGAGAAAGTTGACCAACAAAAAATGTTGGTCAAGGAAATCAAACTTAAACTTCATTGGGGTAATTTGGGGTCTGCCAATGTGGTCCCAAGCACAGATTCACCAATAAGCAAACACTCCCATCCAAATTGGTAGAATACACCAAAATGGACTTCACTTGAGTAATTGATTGGAGTTTTTATCCAACCCAAAACGCGTGGTTTAGTAAATGGAATGGGTTTTAAAACCCCGTTCCTCAATAAACCAAATCAAATCATCATTGCTAATAGAATAAATCATCTGTTTTAATGCCTGGGCTGACGATTGGGGCTGGGGCGTTATGCACCACACTAGTACCAACATGGGCATATTTCTCTTGTACCCAGCGTTGGTCTAATGTGTGCTTGAGGTCAGGGAGGGCCTGAAGCTTCATCTTCTGGGCCTCCTGCCGCCCAGCCTTATCCTTAGGGTTGGTGCTCACTATCATGTCATTCAACCATGACACTGTTCCAAGTATAACTTGATGCCCAGAAGGTATCTTATTGCGCTTGCATCCCGTAGAGGAATACCTTTATACTCATAAACCTGGTTAGGAATGGCTCATGTCCTCCGCTTCATCTGCCAATATCAAACATTAATCACCCCATTGTTATACGCCACATTGATCTGACAGGAGTTGATTAGTCCTTTGGGACTCCGCTGGAGGTAAAGTAAATGGGGATCTGTTGTGCTAAGATATAAATTGTTTTTCCACCTTATTGACCATAGCCCCAAATCACCGCATGAACACAGCTCTGATCAACATGTTTTAGTTATATTAGGAGGAACCACCGCTGGGTGGAAGCCCTGAGCAAGATGAACCTGAGAGGTAATGCACTGTAAGCTTCCTCTGACACAGTGCTCTGTGCCCCTGCGATCCCATACACTACTCTGTGTTCCCATCAGGCTTCAATGGAAGCTTAGCCACGAGATTGGTGGAGATTATATTAACTGGAGCACCAGCATCTATAATAGCTCAGATTTTTTGTTTTGAACAAAAATATCACAGTAGGTACACTCCAGATAAGAAGAATCATTGGTGTTTATTACATGAACATCCAATTGTTTTTGTTACTAAGAAAATTTTTAATACTAGCACCAACATGAGAATACTCCTGAGCAACCTTTTCTACTAGAATTGCAACGTGTACCCCACTAAAGAGGCGATGTCCTTAGAGTAAAACTTAACTTGTGCCGTTTTGCTCAAGGATTTGCTCGGCATACGGATTTTGCACATCTTAGCAGAACCCAGAATCTGAAAGCTATGGTCATTCTCTTGAATTGAGGCTGAGATGTCGTGAGGAAGTTGCTAATATAATAAGTCATTAGGGAAGGTACTGGGGCCAGTGCAACGCAACTCAGGGTAATTGTCAGGGACAAATAAAGTTGGATCAGTGGAGTTAGAGCATATTGTCTCCAATCCTCTTGAGCTTTTTCCTGTTCAATCAAGACAGTTGGTACTGCATGAACATGCAGGCTTCTTGGGCAGTTAGCCGCATAATGGTATTTTTGGCTGCACAAGAAACAAGAATTCATAGATGGCTTCCATATATAGATTGCGCTCAAAGGTCTGAGTCAGAAGTTAAACAAAGAACTGTTAATAGACTGGTGATGAGCCAGCTGTGCATAAGGAGGGCAGAAGGGACCCACTGAAATATTGAGTGGGTGAGTATTTCCCAACGGATTATAAGTGGGTTGTTGCAGTCCTTTTTCTGCTGAGGATGCGGCGGCAATTGCAGGGGCTTTACAGTCCACATTGAGAGCAGAGAATGTGACAGAGAGATGGCATAAAGAGTTAACAATTATCATAGCCCCATTTCTTCTTGCATAATGTGGGTCAAAGATTTATATATTCTTGATATGGCTTAACTGCTGCCATCATCTCTAAACTCATGTACTCGTTGGTTAAGTTATTTGCTCCCACTAACACATGTGCTTCAGTGTAAACCACTCTGCGAACTCCACCAGGGACATTCTTTGAAACTGTATTGTCATCATTTTGGCCTTGCACTGCGCCATCTTCGCCACTCCCCCAAACAGACGAAGCACTGTTTCCTTCAACTCTTGATACGTTACAGAACTACTCTTTAGGTAACATGTGACCTGGTCAGCGCTCTTGAAATCCAGAGCAGATAACAACAGTTAGGCTTTCTGCCAATCTGATGTTCCTTTCATGTCTAATTTGAACCATTTAATATATCTGTGCGTGTTCCCATCACAACTGAAAGGCGGCAACTTTTCAATCTGTACAAAATCATGCTTCTCCATGCTTTGGGCTTGGAGGACAGATAGGATGAGTTCAGATCAGCCAAGGGGAATATCTCCTTGAGGGCAATAATAGGGTTTTGAGGACGGATGAAAATTCACCATAGTGGACTGGGAAAAGGTTGGATTGTGGGGATGGACTGCTGCAACAATCAGAGGATACTTGCTGGCTGATTCATAGCATTCCATACTGGACTCACCACTTCCTGCATCCTTACCTCCCTCACCATTATGTTCAGTAAAAGCTCATCTATTCTCTGCTCCGCTTTGATCAAATAGAACTGACACCGCCTGTCTCTCACCCCTTTCCTAAGCTCTTCAAATTCATTCTGTAATTCGTGATAGAATTCTCTCTCTGTGTCCAGATTACAAACCATTTCTTGAAGCCTTAAGAGGACATCCTCCTATGTGTCCTGCATTCTCATATTCTGCCATCCAGTGTCATGTGCTTGTTTGTTCGCTCTGTCCACTTGATTGATTAGATTGGCTGATTCCCACACCAACTCCTCATTAGACCATCAAAGGTTATCCAAGTGCACTCGCATATCAAAGTACTCCACCAACATGATGAACAGAAGAGTAATGGCTTGGCCCCAAGCCACCTTACTGGAACTCTCCAACTGATTAATCTGACCTAGCAATTGTTATTTCTTGAGATCGCCAAGAAAAAGCTTGTCAAATGGTCAGCCATCTTCTGGTTACTCCACTCAGCTCAAAGTTGATTAAATTCGATCGCCACTGTGTTGACATGATCAGTCATCTTCCGCTCTAACAGGGTAACATGGTCCCTTGTCCAAGCCACCACCAAGTCGATTACTTCCACTCATTTAGACATATCCACCATAAAGTGCTTGGTGTTACTACCCAGCGTCATGACATCCCATATCCATTTGCCTAAAAGCCCGCACCAGTTTAACAACTCTCCTATTACTCAGTCTAACTCATGATTCAAGCATGAAACTGATTCATCCAGCCAATTGCGGACGTCCATGACACAAATGTCTACATGCACTAGCATCCCCTGAATTTCCAAAAAAAAGTTGTTTAGGAGTTTAAGTAAGAGTGGAGTGTCATTATTTTGCGCCTGCACAAAACACATGACATGGCTGATCTAAATGTTATATTGTGCATTCACATGAAGTAATTGGTGGATTGAAGGCTGAATGTATGAAACTAGGTATTCCTCAGCTCCATGGGAGCTGAGCCAGAGAGACAACTCTGTTGTGGTAGCATCAAGGTAAGACATATAAAATTCATAATGGGTTTCTTGGTACCGTTGATTATAAAACAGACTCATAGCATATTCCCCATAACTTCTCTGTAGAGGTGGTAACCTCGCAAGAGTCGTTCCAGGATACCCCACAGTTGCTGAGGGATTATATTAGTGGACCTGACCTGTTGGTCTGACTTCAACGTGGGACTAGCTGCTAACTGAAGTTCCATCATGGTTTCCTCATATCCTGGTTCTGCCATCATAAATAGTGCTAGTTCCTCGTTAGATATCTCCATTGGTTCCTTGAAGTATTGGTCATAAAACCCTATTAAATTCTGGCATAATGAGTGGGGGCTCATCATAATGCCTTAGTTGCCGTTTTACTACAGTTGACCAGTGGCCCCCTGTAGTGAGTACCACTGTTAACTTTTGGTGGTATCACTTAGATCTTCTATACTTGTTGCACAGGTTTAACACCATTGAGCAACAGACAGATGATATGAAGATTTCCAATCCTTGGTAAATAATAATGATATATAATATGGAGCTATTGCCACAACCAACACTATGTTAAAATTTAAAATTTATTTGAGGTACACCAACCAGGGGACGGATTTTACGCAATACTCAAAGAGCAAAAGAACCAAACAAACAAATGGAACAATAACACCAAAACAATAAACCTCCAACCAGGCGGGGAGCAAAAAGCTAACCTACCATGGCAGAGGGTGAGGGGAGTTGGGCGGCTCTTCTTCAGACATATTCTTCATGACAATATCATTATAATTGTAGAAACTGACTAAAGCGGAGAGCCAGGGCGTTTGGGAATTGGCGTAGTGTGGGTGGATGGCGGTGTAAAATAAGTTCTCATCCTCATCATCAAAATCAGCTTGGTAGATAGCTTTAGCAAATTCTGTTAAGTGATATTCAGCTTGAATATGGGCATCAGAGAGCTGGGCAAAATTGAATAAACTTTGGCATATGGGTTTAGCAGATGAGTTGAAACTCTGCTAGTTTAGTGACATGCATATCAGTGGCTTCAGCATCATCAAAAAATTTAGTGATTTTGCTTTTTAAATGCTTAGGTGAAATCAGGGGGTAGTAGAGTGTGGTCAGCCCTAGCTGGTATTGAGTTACTGATTGGTGCACTGCTTTGCATAGGTTTGGGCAATGGGGAGAGGCCACCACTGCTAAGGTGAGCTAGTAATCACTTTGATAGGGGGTGGCATTGAGTTTATGAGCAAAATGTTTGGGGGATAGAGTTTTGTCAAAATCAGAAGGGAAACATTTGGCCCAACCATAATTGAACTGTCTGAGAGGTTCACTGGATTCCTCACTCGTGATAACTTATCCTGATTTGTCAACATCAGCTAATAGGTCCCATGGATTTTAATTCATGAGAATATTGGATGAAGTATTCAGATGGGTAATAGTTGAATGGGATGCTTGGATGCAAATGGTGGTCAAAGCCTGACTCTAATTGGTGAGGGTGTAATTGGGTGGGTTATTGTGGGTGGTTGATTTGGTGGGGTCCAATTTCCCACTCTGGCCCAATTAATAAGAGCGTTGAGTGGGAGGGGGAAACAAAAACCCCATTCAGAAACTGCTGAATAGAACTCCAAAGCCGCATCAAAGGAAGTGGCTCAGGGGGCAGGATTTTTTAAATGGTCAAACCCAGAACAGAGGGGACAAATCTGGTGAACATTATCCACATGGGCCCAAAAAGGTGTTTAGGTGCTGCTGCAATATGAGCATGGGGGGATTTGTTAGGCTATGTCAGGGTGGTGTGGTATTATGGTAGCAGTGGCGCAAGGGGCAGCAAGGTGCTCTTCCCAGAGGGAACAGTGAAAATGAGGTTGTGCTGAGTCCCATAAGCCAGAAGCCCCATTATCAACTGATCTTATAAAATTTGGGGTGGGAGGTGGGTGGGGAGGGATGCAAAGGACAAAGTCATTGTGGTGTCTGTAGGGAGGCAAGTTTAAATAGTTGGTATTAAAGTTTTTTAAAAACAAGGTGAATAGAAGCCGCTGCTGCAGAGTCCTCATCCATCTGGAAGCCAATATTGAAATAGCCCTTAAATGGGCAGAAATCAATAAATCCAGCTGATGAAAATGCAATGGCAGCCAATTTTATAGTTGCATTGTTGGCATATGGGAATAAACATCCTTATAAACTCATAGGCAAAATCAGATTGTGGATTGAGAGAGAGTGAGAGGATGGTAGTGAGAAGGGTGGATGCACACCAGGTGGAGTGCTAAGTCCCATGGGGGACAAAACATCTGGAAGAATATGGTAGGCTATTTGACCCTGTTCAAACTCATTTGCCTGAAGGGTGGAAAATGCTAGGGTGTAGAGTGCCGCTACCCCACATTCAAGCAGCAGGCAGCTGATCTGCGTACATTAATAGGAACAGGGTGTGGCTAGACAGAGGTAATAAAATAAACTTTTTTATAAAATTTACTCAAAAGTGAAATTGAGTGAAAAGAAAAACCCAACCAACACTATTTTATTATATATAAAAATGCAGCCTATATCTGCTAACTTTCTCTCTTGTTCCACTTCAAAAACCTCTCCCTTCAATTTTCTTGTTCATCTATTAATCTTCAAGTGTCTTGATCAATATTGGCTCATCAGCTTAGTAACTCTCTTTATCCTAAAAATTCAGGGGTTTCATCCCATCATCAAGGCTTTGGCGGAATTTCCTTGATTCACCAAACCAGTAGTAGTTCAATTAATTTTCTTCACATTAACATAATCTTCTGCTCAATCTTGAGGCTCATCTCACCCATAAAATATGATCTGCTTGATATATGGCAAATTATCCAGTCATACCAATTTCTTGACACCCTATAACTTCTCTGTCAGGATCTTTAGGGGGCGTTGTCAGGATTCAAGATGGTGAGCAAGTCAAAATCTCTATGCCTGAATTAATCCATGATAAAGCAATTTTTAAGCCATTGCTCAAAACCTGCCCATGGAGGCACTAATGCAAGTGTTTAGGAAGCATAACACACATGAGAATTGATGGGGATACCTTCAGGATTTTATCCTTGCTTCCTGAACCTCAATAGTTGTGACCCCTACCATTGCAGTCATGAGGAAAATACAGAACAATGAGGGTACCATATAGGCAGTCATTTTGGAAGGCCATGAAAGATTCAGGTAGTACAGGGTTATGAAGGTCCCCTAAGCACCACATACCCACACATCCTTTAATATTAACACTTTTTAACTCAACAAAGTAGTCTTTTTCACCCCATCTGTTTGTTTTATAGACCTCTCTTCTAGTTTATGGATTTGAGCCTGTTAACCTTTGTCAGATTTAGTTGATTCTGCCAAATGGGTTGCACAGGGTTAAATCCACTGAGAAACAGACAAGGAATATGAGGATTGCTGGCCCTCAATAATAATAATAATAATAATAATAATAATATAATAATAATAAAGAACTTAATAAGGAGCTATTGCCCAAAGATACCAGTTTACTTAAAATTATACTTAATGGCTACTTCCATTACTCTTTCCCTACTATCTTCTTTCTTCCTAAAAGCCTCCCCCTCTCATTCACATGCTCAACTAATTATCTTTGGTATTTCTCAGTAGTTTCAACCTGTTTTGCTTAGTAATTCTCTATTTTCTATGATCTGGAGTTTCAGTCTACCATTGAGGCTTCAGCAGAATTTCCTCAATTCACCAACCCCTAATTCCTTTGATTGATTCACTTTTTCTTTAACATAATCTATTGCTCAATCTCGAGGCTTGCCTTAATCCTAAATTACAATCTAACAGGTTTATAGTTTATTGTACAGTCATATCAGTTTCTTGACAGAGCCCATTTTTAAAAATCTGGCTACAGTCAAGAGAACTGTTATGCTGAGAGTGGCCCAGTCAGAATTGTAACGTGTAATGATCCTTGAATCCCTTAAAAAGTTCTTGCCAATTTTGGGGCATTGATTTATTATGTGACAAATTTTTTGAGTCTGTGAGGCTTGATCCCCAAGGAAGGCACTAAAATTGCTCATTTTTCCAAGATTTAATGAATTTGGATTGCTCTCCTTTACAGATGCCAACATCCATTACTACCAGTCTATAAAAATTTGCTAGAAAAATGAGAATTTGAAACTAAGTCCTTCTAAAAAATGAACATTTGGGGTTTTTCAGGGAGCTGGGTCACTGCAGGTTAAAGGTATCTGAAGGGGTAGCTATTAAAGGTGAAGTCTCAAGCAGAAAATTGATGTCCAGCTCACCTGTACTAAGAGTCAAAGGTGCTCTTCCTCAAATATTTATAACTTGTCATGAATCCTGTATCTAATATTATTTTAGTTTGTGATAAGTCAGCATATGTTGCATAAGTTTACATATGATGAGGGTGGGGGATCTCTGAATCCCATATACTAAGCTCATCTATGCTGAAGGTCTTAAGCTTTGAACAGAGCAGCGGCCCTTCTGAGCAGCCATCCAATTAAAGTTGGTAATGCAAAAATTTTCAAGATTGTAATATTAACTGCATAATCTGATCATTATGTAGTAGGTTTGATAAATATGACCACATTATCCAGACTCAGATTAAGTCATAAATTTTTACGCTTTGTTTAGATACTAATTTGATTAGCATAATAATAACCCTTTAACTTTTTAACAAGAAAATCATCATTTTTTCTGCCCTTATTTTTATAAAAAATTGAATTTTTTTCCCTTGACTTTACAAAAAATAAGCAAGATTTATCTTATAAAAATTGTTTTTCTATGTGAGAAAAAATTAGTTAAAAAGTATATATTTTTTGTTTACCAAAGATAGAAAACATATACAGATACCTACAAACATATCATTTAAATGTCGATTATGAATTCTTTCAAAGCATCCTGCTGCACATAAGGTTACCAAACATTCACCACAGGCTGCCTATACATCTTTTCTTTTGGGCATAAATCCAACCATTTTACTTTAAGCATCCTGCATGTTAATATTTTTTCTATTTTAACAGGTAAATGCAGTAGCTTACTGTCTGAAGCTTCTAAAGAAACAACATTACTAAAAACTGATGATATGGGTGATGATTTATCAATATTAATTTAAAATTAACTTCTGATTCATTGACTTAAACAATGTTACAATGACACTTAGTTGTTACAATGTTTATCATGTAGTTTTAATATGTTTTTTCTTGTTGAATGATAAACATCTTGTAGTAATAAAAGTATTATTAAATGAATTACTAACAATATGAAAACAGAATTTTGTTTTCCACTTCTTTGATCTGGATATTTTGCAGTATTGTGTCATTTGGAATATTAAATTGACTCCACCTATATAAGCATTATAATTATTATGCTGTTTTCAAGAACCAAGACATACTAGTAATAAGTTTTATTGCAGGTGAATTCTCAAGATTTAAATCCAATTGAATATCTGAAAGAACAACTATGAGACCATTATCCATCATTCCTAGTCAATATACCTTCCCATTATTGAAGACATACTCCACGCCTTTTTAGTTTTCTTAATATACTTTTTAATTTTTTAGAGCATCCTCTATTCTCTCTGAGTATGTCACAACAAAATATCTCATTTTTCAACATTTCCTCTATCACCTTAATGCTTGTATAGAAGTTACCATGTTTTAAAAGATAAAATTTTTCATAATTTTTAGTTATCTGCTTTACATTTCCCCATTACTTTTATAGGTCTTTGAATTATACTGTATTATTGTGCATGTATACCCAGCCTTAGCATCACAAAAATCATAACTTTTTATTCCATATTTAATGGATTTTAGAGGCATGTACATTTTGCTCCCCAGCACCTGATACAAACACATGTTTTCATCAGCCAAAAGTTCCCTTTTAGTCTTATATATCTCATGAAACTTTTATTAAAATACAGAATTAACCTGTCAAGTTTTGTGATCTCTATGTCCTTACTTTCAGATCAGAAAATACTTTGCCATTAAAAATATGATAATAAGTTTTTATATCATTGTTCTCTCATAACTCATAAGTTTTGAGCACTATCATTGTAAATGGGGTTGTTTCCTTCATTACAACTATAATCCATGTAAGTAATTAAAACCTATATAAATTAATTATACAAAATTATTTATCTAATTAACTGAAATACATTCGAATTTGTCATATTTTTCTGACCAAGAGTTTTAAGGACATATCTATTTGTCTCCTGAACCATAAATCTGATTGTATATTCTGGTTTAACCAATTTAAAAATCCCATTTTTGTTTTAGGCATGTCAACATTTAATATAGAAGTTCCTACAAATACTGCGACATTAAGCATAGAGAATCCATTAGTTTGATCATCTATTTTTAAGTCTAATAACTTTAGCTTTTTCATTTTTCTTTTATGCTTTGACATAGGTGTTGCTACTTGTACAAATTTTATATTTAGACTAGCCGATTTACCCGTGCTTCGTTACGGTGTCTATAAAATTTCAGTTTTTCTTTTTTATTAATTTAGATTTTATAATTAGATAAACAAAACCTCTCAGCCAAATTTAATTGCTCAATCAAATCAACCAAAAACCACCAACCACTCAGGTAAACCTAACTGAACTTATCAAAACAATCAATATCTAATCACCCCTCAAACCTAATCTGTCCTATCGATTCGAACAAAAGCCATCAACCACTCGGCCAAACAAAAAAACCTATCGAATCAATCAAATAACACCAAACTGCTACCCGAAACATCTCTTTATACTTAAATCATTGAGTATGTGACATCTTCCAAACTACTAAATCAACTTTACTTAACTTGCCAAAAGTATTTTATTAATTAGGTGGACCAAATTAGGCAGTTTTTAAAATATATAAACCTAACATCCAGATACCCATGCTTCGCTACAGTATTTAGTTTATCAGATGATAAGCTCACATTGTATCTAGTACTAAAAAAAAGATAAGCTCACATTGTAGCCTATAGGCTGTGCCAGCACTACTCTCGAGCCACTCAGACTAACTTCGCTGTTGCCCTCGTGGCTGGTGAGCTGATTATCCTAACTACTTAATCTACTTAAATCTAATACTGGTTTTTGTTGAGTTTCAGGTGAGCAATTTGGTGTATTATTCAATAATATTTGTCAATTCTCACCCACTCACCCAAATAGATTGACCCTATCAGGCTCAATAATTTCAGATTTGATAAGGTTTCAAATATGTTAGTCAGTCAGATGTTAGTCAGTCAGTGAGTACGTCAGTGAAAATTTTTTAAGTAGATTGCTATTGTTGTTTGGGTGAAACCATCCATAGGCTTTAAATATTTTAGATTTTTCTTCTTAATTAACTTTTTATTTGTTTATCTAACTTGTATAAAAAATAAAGTTTAAATCTACTTGAGATGATAAAAAATCTATTATTATATGGTTGGGAGCTATGACCTAATCTTAAATATTTTATAAAAATTTAATATTACCTTTAGAAGCATAAATAGTAAAATCCTAAATAAATAATGCTAAAAAATATATTCGCACAAAACAGATATACAAATTTAAACACGTTGTAAATTAAAATTTTCTGCCTTAGCTTTTTAGATTTATGTTCCTTATATTTTTCTGCATATATGCATCTTCAGATTTACATTCCGTATATTTTTCCTGCGTATAATTTTAGATTTACTTACCCTTATATTCTTTCATGCATATATGCACTTTTATTTTATATTTACATAACCACAAGTTTTTTCATGCATATATGATTTTAAAAGTTACATAACCCATATTATTCCATGCATATATGTGTGATCATAAGTTTAAAGGGTTAAGCTTCTCATATTATGAATTTTATTCTGATTTCTCGAGCAACATTTGTTGATATGGGATGTTTGCTGATCAAATTGTTGATTTTTTAAAATAGGATTCAATCCTGATCCTAGTACCAGTTTTTAAATAATTGGGCGCATTTTCTGGCAAAGGAGTATTTAATTTAAATTAGCTAATGTAGTCAACATTGTAACGGCTAAAAGTGTCTCAGTTTTTGACTGCCATCTTGCCTTTGGATTGGCGGATGGATACCAAAATATTGTCTTATATGAGGTTCCCTCGAGGTAAGCGTTTTAACTTATCATACTCATCAATTCAACCTCAGATTTAGGGAAATTTAAAAATGTGAAAAGATGATGCAGGTAAGTGAGGATTTGACCCTAAAATTAGCCTTGTTTTATTTATTTCTGAGATAGACACACTGACAAATTCAATCCCTATAACATAGGGCACTACAAACAACACAGGATAAAACCAGAGCATTTGACAGATCAGTTCACTGCCAAATCTCAACTTTTTTGTTAAGGATACAAAATTAGTATTGCCATAGGATTCCAGGTAAGACAAGGCAAGAGCAGCCCTAAGGCCACTAGAAAAACCCATGTGAGGGCAGGAAACAAGAATGAGAGAATTCTGAACTGAGTTCAGAATCATATGGGCCTGACCTTTTAAGGTTGCTCTTACAGGGAGCCCCTCCGCATCTTTCTTTTTGCCCCAAGGAACATGAAGAATAGCTTGGGAGGGGCACAGCCCAGTGCTGAGCCTGCATGAACCTCAAAACCCCAAATTAGCATTTTGACTGGATATTTGGTAATCTGAATCTCAAGTCAAAATATAATAATTAGTTCAATCTGACTATTATATCACCCCCACTAAAAAGGAGCCCCCACAAGAGGGTGGCTTATAGCTGGAGGTAACCACTATGAGGGCTTCCTTGGTAAAGATGGAGCTGGAACTGGACTATAAAACCAGTCTACTCAGTGAGGGGAAACATGCCCAATTTGGGGCTGGGTGGTTAATTCACACTGGGTGGGCTGACCATGGGGTGAGGGGCCCTGCTGGGCCAGGTCCCTCAGTGCCAGCCAGATCCTGGTGAGGGGAAAGTACCACCAGGATTTTGAACTGATAGTGTGATAGTCAATGTGCTGCTGACTGCCACATAGCCCTGATCCCCCTAAGGTAGGAATTTGGGCTCTTAGTAACATAGATAATAATAATAAAATTGTAGGGTTTGAGGGCAATGACCCTTGTAGATATTATTCTGACAAATCAGATGCTGATAAATTGACTAAACCTCAGAGCAGAGGTAGCAAGGGTCAACATAAATAGTGACTGGGCCAATTAAAGCTGCCAACCTGAAGCCTGATGAACTAAATAATGATAATGACAATGGAAAAGGGCAGCCTAGTAAATCAGGAGCTGCCAAGCCAAATTATGCTAAAAGTATAATGTTGAGAACTATGGCATTGGGTGGCTCAGCAAATTAGGAGCTGCCAAGCCAAATATGCTGCTAGATGAGAATATCGAGAGCCACAGCAAAGGGAAGCCCAGCAAATCAGGGGCTGCCAAGCCAAATTATACCAAAAATGGAAGCATCAAGAGTTGAGGGGAGCAGCAGCTGAGCAAATTAGAAATCAGCAGAAAACTTTTAATGAATTTTGATTTAAATTGTTTGTGATAAGGTTGACATGAGAATGCTGAGCTCTCATTCATCCCCAATAAATAAAATTATATACAAAAAAGTTTTTGTGATGCCTGGGGTACCTAACAAATGGTCTAGAATAGGCCCATATGGGGATATCAGAGGCTGAGATTCTCAAAATAGGCCCATGGATAGCCCGCCATCTGCAGACTCCATGGGAACAAATTCCCCCATATTCCACTTTTTAACATAAATACAACCAGATGAAGGTGTTTAGGACAATTATATCTTCTAATATATACAATAAAAACCTCAAAAATCAGAAATAAAATATTAAATTTTAAAAATCATTTATTTATATTTCGAGGAAAACCCTGGATTTTGAGTGAAAAATGGACCATTCCTCAGACTTTGGCAAAGCAGTCACCTCTCTTTATGCTCTCTCTGGTGGACAGGCTGTTCTTCTCAGTGTGAGCATCATTCTTACCATATTCCAGGGATACCTCAATTGCTCATCAAGCCAACAAACAAAGGACCTAACCACAACAGCACTCTCATGTTTGTGGCCCTTATCTGGGCCCTCTTGCCCAACTGTTTTGTTGCAATGAGGAAGGACCCCATTCGTCACGTTAGACAAAGTTCCTTTAATCTCATCTCCCTTTTATGGGATGGGATGAGAAACCATACAAGAGAGCCCTACCCACTTGGTATGAGCATGCAACCACTCTCCTGATGGTTATCTTTTCCATCCTGTTCCTGCTGAGGAAGCCGCTCGCCTCCTCCCATACTGAGGGAATTCTGTTGCTTATGTCCAACACATTGATGCCACGTCCAAGTTTAGACAAGCACTGACCCCAGAGGAGTTGAGTGTAATGCACATAACCTTCTCTCATGTTAGATTGCTGGCTTACCTCACAGCAGCCACTGGGGGTACAATGGCCACATCTCTCCAGATCACCCAGGTGATAGCAGACCCGCCAAAAAACCTGTCCATCTGGCTCACTGACCTCTTGGAAACACAGCCGGCCCTTCCAACCTCTCTGGAGACTGCCTCCACTTAGTTGAAAGAGCTGCCACTCCAAAAGACTCTCAGGATGCCACCTGGTCAGCGCTCTTGGCCCTCTGCCAGGGGAGAATGGCCATTAAGGAGTATGCTCAGCTGTTCTGTCCCCTAGCCAAAGCTGCAAAAGTGACTCCTTTCTCAGCTCGCATGGAAGTTTAGACAGAACTTTTGCCTGGACATCCTCACAGCTATGGCTGATACCCACCTGGGGGCAACCTTGGAGGAAGAGGTCACTGTTTCTTTTCAGGTAGAGAACCAGCTAGCCTTGGCCTAAGCCAGGATCCCTGTGCCTGGGAACCACAGTAGATTCTGCAGATGACGCGTGGAGTCAGAGCCCATCTCAAACCATGTGGGGCAACAATAGTAGGGGGCTCCGGTGTAACTGCCCCACGCTCTGCAGCTCCTGCACCCACAACTCCCAGCAGCTTGGATGGCCCCACCTACAACCTTCGCCCAACCCCCGCTCACATTTCTTCACTCAATAAAGAAAACAGTTCCTCTTATCTGTTTATTCCGTTTACCTTGAAGTGAAAGAAGAAAGGGAAATGGGTCAAGTTAGAAAAACTGTGGGCGCTAGTGGACACTGGAGATGAAGAAAACTACCTGGACCGGGAGTTATCCAATAAATTGAAATTACAAATACAAGAAAAGGGTACCATGACTCTTGCGGACACCTCAAGTCATCAGAATGCTGGGGGATTTACCCAGGATCAAGCTTCAACATGGACTCTACCACTTCTGGAAAGATTAATGCGCTATCCAGAACCTGCCCCACACCATTGTTCTGGGCATGAGATGGTGGCACAAGTACTCCCCACATTTTGATCTGGAGGAGGGCCAGGTGATGCTTCACCCCGAGGATCAAGAGCCTATAACGTTAGAATTCTTTACCTCAAGCAGAAGAAGGCCTGGCGTGAACTCTGTGCACCTAGGGATGGAGAGGGAAAAAACCAGAGGAATTCAGAGACTATGTACACCTGTTCCAGAGGAGCGTTGCCGCCACCTGCGCTCCACAGGGCCCCTTTGCTTTCTTGATCAAGTTCAAAGGGGATGCTGAGCTCCCAAAAGGAAGCTCAGTGTACCCCCTGAACCCCAGAGCGATGGAAGCCCTAGACCAGTAAGTGAAGGATATGTTAGATTGAGGGATGATTGTGCCTTCAAAATCTCCAGTGGTGTCTCCCATCCTCCTGGTCCCCAAGGCCAATGGCAAGCTCCGCCCCTATGTTAACTACCGCCGTTTGAACGCCATAACTGAATTGGACCCCTATCCCATTCCACTAATGGCGAGCATCTCCCAGATGATCGCTGGAAGTCAGGTGTTCTCAAAGTTGGACCTGGTTGATGCCTTCAACCAAGTGCCAATTGTACCTGAGCACCAACAGTACACGGCCTTCAAGTGCCACCTAGGGGTATATGAGTACAAGGTCATGCCGTTTGGACTCAACGCCCCATCCGTTTTCCAAAGGACCATTGACCATGCCCTGGGCGACTTTATTGGGAAATGCAGTGTCACGTACATGGATGACATCCTGTTGTTCTCCAAGTCTCATGAGATACACATGGAGGACATCAAGAAGGTCCTCAGGGAACTGGACAAGGCTAACCTGCGACTGAAGCCCTCCAAATGCGAGTTCTACAAGGGCTCAGTATCTTTCCTAGGCAACGTTGTATTTGAGAAGGGAACAGCCATCTGCCCAGATAAGCTGACAGCAGTGAAGGAGTGGGCAGCGCCAACGTATAAGACAGGTGTGTGCAGTTTCTTAGGGGTGGTGAATTTCCCGAGGAGATTCACCAAGGACCTCTCAGAAACAGCCGCCCCACTTACCCAGTTGACCGGGCAAGTCCCTTTTAATGGGGAGAGGAGGAAGGTATGGTGTTCCAGGCCATCAAGGAGGCCCTTCTCACAGCGCCAGTCCTAGTGCACCTGGATGCTGATCATCCATTCATTGTGGAGACAGATGCGTCAAATTTCGCCATTGGGGCGGTCCTCTTGCAGACAGGTGAGGATGGTTTGGAGCACCCATTATGCTACTTCAGCAGGAATATGCTACTGGCGGAAATAAACTACCTCGTCTTTAGCAAGAAGCTTCTGGAAATCATCGCAGCACTATATGAGTGGCTGCATCATCTGTTGTACGCATGCCACCTGTTCATGATCCAGACTGACCACAGGGCCTTGGAGTTCCATAAGAGCCCCCATAGGATGAACCATAGACAAGCCCGCTGGCACCTAGAGCTGTCTCAATATGATTTCAAAATAGAATACAAGCCCAGGGAGAGCAACTTACTCCCAGACCTACTTAGCTGGGACCCAAAAATGACCTTTACAAAGGAGGAGCTGGATGTGTTCAACACGGCCACAATGCTCCCTCTCCAGGTGTTTGCATTAATATAGGAAGATTGCACCGACTTAACACAGAGAATCTGGACAGCCCAACGATCCACCAAATTTGGGGACAAGGTCAGGAGAGAGTTAGAGGGAGGGGACCCCAGCAAAGGCTACAAGAATTATAGGAAGGAGGGGGGCCTCATCCTGCACCATGACCACCTATGGGTCCCGACACTCAAGCTTCAAACTGAAGTAACAGAGTTATGTCATGACCACCCCTGACGGGATACCCTGGTGTGGGGAAAACAATTGAGCTGATATGCCCGAACTACTCCTGGCTAGGCCTAGCAGGAACTGTAAGAGGGTATACCATGTGTTGCATTACCTGTGCCCAATCAAAGACATATCAAAGCAAACCCGCAGGGAAGTTAAAACCACTGCAGATCGCACAAATGCCATGGAACTCCCTTAGCATGAATTTCATCACTGGGCTCCCAAAAATTGGAGGGCTATGATGCAGTCATGTTGGTAGTGGACTGACTAACGAAATATGCTGAGTTCTTCCCATTCACCTCTAAGGTCACAGTGAAGGACATGGCTGAAACCTTCATGAGGGAGATCTTTGCCTGACATGGACTCCCAGACAAGATCATCTCAGGCAGGGGCCCGCAGTTCATCTCTAGGTTCTGAGATCACCTCCTGGAAAATCTTAAGATTAAACCATGCCGTTTCTCTGCTTACCATCCCCAATCATATGGCTAGATGGAGAGGGTCAATCAGACCCTTGAACAGTACCCACAGTTCTACCTCATTATGTGACAAGATCTTTGGTCCAAGTGGCTGAGAATTGCACAGTTTTCATGAAACAACATGGCACACTCATCAACCAGAATGTCACCCTTTTTCTCAAACCACGGGTATCACCCATGGATGATGGAGGGACATGCTGGGGGAATGAACCCCGCGGCGGATGATTTAGTGACCAGAATGAGGGAAAATCGTAAGACATTGAGAGCCAATCTGGAGAAGGCGATGGAGGCCAAGAAGAGGAAGGCAGATGCGCATCACTCTGAGGCTCCACCCCTCAAAGATGGAGAATATGTCTTGATAAATGCTAAACACTACACACCCCCAGGACAGTGTAGGAAGTTTGGACCCATCAACTTAGGACCCTACAAGGTCCTTTGACAGGTAAATTAGGTGGCATACAAACTAGAATTCCCAGAAGGATCGCACTCACACCCAGTTTTGCACATTTTGCAGCTCAATAAATATGAAGGCTCCATACCAGGGAAGCCAGAGCCAGTCCATGTGGACAACCCAGGGGAGGCGGAGTATGAGGTGGAGGAGATTCTGGATACCAAGATCACTTGCAAAAAGCAATGGTACTTGGTAGAATGGGTTGTCTACCCAATAGAAGAATCCTACTAGCAAACAGCCGCTGATTGCGCCAACTGTCCCTGGAAGGCGGAAGAATACTGGGGGCGCAGGGGTCTCTTTTCTGAGGGGGTGATGTGACGGTCAAGGCACTGCCTGACCGCCACATAGCCCCCGACCCCCCTCTTAAGGTGGGTATTGGGGCTCTTAGTAATGTAGATAACAATAATAAATCATAGGGTTTGAGGGCAACAACCCTCATAAATGGCATTCTGATGAATCAGATGCTGACAAATCAACTAAACCTTGAAGCAGAGGTGTCAAGGGTCAAAGTAAATGGCAACTGAGCCAATTAAAGGCCGCCAACCTGAAGCTCAATGAACTAAATAATGATAATGGCAATGGCAAAGGGCAGCCCAGTGAATCAGGGGCTGCCAAGCCAAATTATGCCAAAAGCAGTAATGTCAAGAACCACAGCATTGGGTGGCTCAGAGAATCAGGAGTTTACAAGCTGAATCCACCACTAGATGAGAATATCAAGAGCCATGGCGAAGGGCAGCCCAGAGAATCAGGGGCTGCAAAGCCGAATTATACCAAAAATGGAAGTGTCAAGAGTCAAGGGGAGCAGCAGCTGAGTGAATCAGAAATTGGCAGAAAATTTTAATGAATTTTTTTTAAGGTTTATGATAAGGTCAACATGAAAATGCCAAGCTCTGATTCATCCCTGATGAATGAAATTATATGTGGAAAAGTTTCTATAACGCCTGGGGTACCTAACAAATGGTCTAGAAAATGCCCAGATGGAAATATCAGAGGCTGAGATTCTCAAAATAGGCCCTCAGATAGCCTGCCAGCCCACAGACTCCACGGGAACAAATTCCCCCATATTCCGCTTTCTAACATAAATACAACCAGATGAAGTGTTTAGGACAACTTTGTCTTCTAATATATATAATAAAAGCCTCAAAAATCAGAATAAAATTTTAAATTTTAAAAACCATTTATTCAGATTTTGGAGGAAAACTTTGGATTTTGAGTGAAAAATGGACCATTCCTCAGACTTTAACTGAGCAGTCGCCTCTCTGTATGATCTCTCTGGTGAACAGATTGTTCTCCTCAGTGTGAGCATTATCCCTACCATATTCCTAGGATACCTCAATTGCTTATCAAACCAAAAAACAAAAGACCTAACCACAGCACACTCTCATGTTTGTGGGCCCTCACCTGGCACTCTTTCTCAACTGTTTTGTTACAATGTGGAAGGACCCCGTTAGTCACAGATGATCACATTAGATCCAGTGTTGGCCATCAGTCACTAGACCCCCCTGTGCTGGTTACTTGACAACTGGGACCTGAAGCAACCACTGAGGTCAAACGAACTGGGGATCTGGTGGCATACTAAAAGCACAATGAGTTCAGAATAAAGTAACAGATAAAAACGTCCCAGTTTTTGACTGCCATCTTGCCCTCAGATTGGCGGATGGACGCCAAAATATTTTCATTATGAGGTTCCTTCAAGGTAAACCTTTCAACTTATCATACTCACCAATTCAACCTCAAATTTAGGGAAATTCAAAAATGTGAAAAGATGACACATGTAAGTAAGTATTCGACCCCAAAATCAGTCTTGTTTTATATATTTTTAAAATAAACATGTTGAATAATTCAATCCCAGTAACATAGGGCACCGCAAATGACATAGGAAAAAACCAGAGCATTTGGAAGATTAGTTCGCTGCAAAATCTCAACTTTTAAGGATATAAAACTAGTATCACCACAGGATTCCAGGTAAGACAAGGCAAGAGTGGCCACGAGGTCACTAGAGAAACCCATGTAAGGGCGGGAAACAAGAATGAGAGAATTCTGAACATAGTTCAGAATCGTGTGGGCCCAACCTTTTAAGGTCGCTCTTACAGGGAGCCCCTCCGCATTTTTCTTTTTGCCCCAAGGAACATGAAGAATAGCTTGGGAGGGGCACAGCCCAGTGCTGAACCCGCATGAACCTCAAAACCCCAAATTAGCATTTTGACTTGATATTTGTCAATTTGAATCTCAAGTCAAAATGTAATGATCCGTTCAACCTGACCAATACATCAACCCTCGCTAAGAAGGAGCCCCCCACAAGAGGGTGGCTCATAGCTGTAGGTAACCACCATGAGGGCTTCCTTGGTAAGCATGGAGCTGGAACCAGAATGCAAAAACTAGTCCACTCAGCGAGGGGAAACATGCCCAACGTTGGGCTTGGTGGTTATTTCACACAGGGCGGGCTGACCGTGGGGTGAGGGGCCCTGCTGGGCCAGGTCCCTCAGTGCCAACCATATCCCTGGTGAGGGGAAGCCCCACCAGGATTTCAGACTGACAGTCGCTTTAGATCCAGGGTTGGCCATCAGTCACTGGCTCCCCTGGTGCTGGTTACTTGACAACTGGACCTGAAGTAACCACTGAGGTCAGGAAAAACTGGGGATTTGGTGGCGTGCTAAAAGCACAATGAGTTCAGAATAATGTAATGGATGAAAACGTCCCAGTTTTAAACCGCCATCTCGCCTTCAGATTGGCTGATGGATGCCAAAAAGTTGTCTGATATGAGGTTCCCTTGAGGTAAGCGTTTTGACTTGTCATAATAACCAATTCAACCTTGGATCTAGGGAAATTCAAAAACGCGAAAAGATGACACAGGTAAGCAAGGATTTGACCCCAAAATTAGCCTTGTTTTATTTATTTTCTGAGCTAAACATGCTGATAAATTTAATCTCTATAAAATAGGGCACTAAAAATGACACAGGAAAAATCCAGAGCATTTGGCAGATCAGTTCACCGCCAAATCTCAACTTATAAGGATACAAAATGAGTATTGCCACAGGATTCCAGGTAAGACAAGGCAAGAGTGGCCCTGAGGCAACTAGAGAGGCCCATGCGAGGGTGGGAAATGAGTATGAAAGAATTCTGAACCAAGTTCAGAATTGCGTGGGCCTGACCTTTTAAGGTCATTCTTACAGGGAGCCCCTCCGCACTTTTCTTTGTGCCCCAAGGAGCATGAAGAATAGCTCAGGAGGGATACAGCCCAGCGCTGAGCCCACATGAACCTCAAAACCCCAAAATGGCATTTTGACTCGATATTTGGCAATCCAAATCTCAAGTAAAAATGTAAAATTGGTTCAACCCATCCGTTACAAACATCTAATTATGCATGAGAATTGATTAAGATTAATTGACAATTTCTTTTGGTATCTTTTGGATCTACCTTGTCAAAGCTAGTTACATTTTGCCTGAAGTTGACTGTCCATCTAAAATCTAAGGCAAAATCATTAAACTAAGGAGAAAAGCCTTAAAAAATACAATCAATCTTTCTGAGGTTATTTATAGAAAATAGATTCTAGTTCTAACTGTCATAATGTATGAGGTTCCTAAGGCCTTGCTTGCTACTTGACTATTACAAGCCTAAAAAGGTAAAGAGATTTGCTTTATTTGCTTGGAAAATAGCTGAACATTGAGTTCATAAAATTTATACTGAAAACATTTTAAAAAGGTAAATTTAAACTTTGCCAAGTTTAGCATATTAAAAACATCACATGCAAAGTAATATTAAGCATATTTTATAGCCAAATAGGATGAGGTGCTGTGGGTCTTCATATACCATAGGCCTCTGTCACCTGCCAGGATCCATAAGGGTGCACTCAAATGACACATAACCAACCCTGGATCTTTTTCAAGATGAGGTGGCAGGCATTCACATCACACCAGCCTCTGGTAATCTGTTCATGCTATACAAAATGGGATAATGTCCTTATGGCGTCCTAAGGTCCCTTTTTGGAGAGGGTTCCAGGCACCCACAGGTCCTAGTCAGCTCTGGTTCTTCCTGTCATGACATCATGATTGTAATGCGCAAATGCTATTTCAGTTTTAGAACTTGGTTTTTTTCTTCACATGCTAAACACATAAATATATAAATTTAGATAAATTTAAAGACATGACTATAAAGTAGAGATTAGGTATATGTAAAGATCTTTTATTAGTGGAAATAAATAATAATAACAGGTGGGGAAGGCTAAACACATACTTAACTGAAGAATAATTTACAGCAAAAGCTATACAAATAATTTATGCATAGGAGAATAATATATGCCAGAATCCCAGCATCCACTAGTTAGTGTTTTGGAGGTCCAAATTCAGAAAATCTTATAGAAAAAGTATTTAATTTCATTTTTAAATACCTAAATTGCATCAACTCAAAAATTAAGTTTTGTCAAAGAATGTGATCACAGCTGTTGGAATACCCAATATCCCAAGTTCCAACCTTATGAGTATTCATGTATAATCATTAATCATTACACCTTTCAAGGCTGATACTCATGGTACCAAAACAAGCGAAATTCAGATAAAATTGAGTTTAAATCTATAAAATTACTAGGTATGTGGTAATTGAAGTTTGACAAATTTTAAAAAATTGCTATCTTGTTAAAAAGCAAAAAAAACACATACCAGGTTTCAATAATTGCCCAGCTTTGAAATTTGCCCATAAACTTGGTTCTTGCTAAAATGCCCTATGCTTTTCAAAGATAGTATATTTCAATCTCTAATAAGTAAGTTTATCTTTTGGAAGATTCTCTTAGGTTCTGTCCCATTTTATATATAAGCTTGGCTGAAACCCTTAATTGTAATTGTCATCTTAGATCTACAGTTCTGGCCTCAGTTGCAAATTATTCAGACCAACCATCTTTATAATTCATTCATTTTTATTTTTTTACTTTTAATTAGACAATAAGTTCAATATTGGACCTTGACGCCAAAGTCAATCAATAAATTTATTTATATGGATTTGTCATTCCTATGCCCATTTTTTAAATGTAGTTACTATTTGACAGTATTAAATTACTATTGACTACCTCAGCCTGGTCCCTCCAACTATTGTTGTATATGAAGTAGTATCAAATTCTTAATTCCAGCTTGTGCAACTCTTAATCCCCTAATACTTTAATTACTCCAGGCAAAAGCAATAGTTTTCTTATCACCTTTTTTATTATTCCTTTTTATTATTAACTACCTTTTCCCCATTCAAGCATTTAAAGAGTTGCCAATAGGTTTAGCTTTAGAAATTCAGCCATTTTATAGTTTAATTAGATGAGTGCTTTTGTTATACAGTACCCAAATTCAAGAAATTCATTCCTTCAATATATTTTGATTTTTATTGCATCTATCCTACTATTCTCAAATGCTGCTTAGCTGCACCAATGAGAACCCTGGGAGTGAGCTAGCATATCCAGGAAAAAATTTTCATTTGGAGATGAATTTTTACCTGAGCAATATAAGTTAATATATAAATTTTAAAATTTTAAATTTTATTCTGGGAAGGCTGACCGTGAGATGGACACTTCTGATATGTAAACCAAAAGAACTAAAAATTAAGAGGCACCCCAGAGAAGCTAACGCTGTCTCCTGTTGCCAGCGGAAATGCCAAAAAATGAAGGGGGGTATTGTGAGTAGATTGCGCCACTATTGAGAACATATGAAGAAAAGGGTCTGAAGTGATTAACCAAACTAGAAACCAGTATGAGACCAACTGTTGTTGATGAGATGGTAGGTAACCAAGCAACCATGCTTGAACGTATACTATGAGGTATGACTGGAATCAGCATACAGCTTTCTGGAGGGTGGGAGGAGACTGAAATGGCATCCAAGACAACCATGTGGATAGTTCACATTGCAATTGCAACCACTAAGGCTCAGAGGGAAGGTTGTAAAGGAGAATTCAAAGAAAATGAGAAGATGTTTTTAGATAGACTGAAGGTCTGTATTTGAGCCTGGCAAAAGTGACGTTGAACCTTATGTCAGATCACTTTTGATGGAGGGCACTCTTCCAGGTGGTGGACCAAAGTCCCATACTGGTCACACACAACACATGAGGAGTGTGATGTGTTTATTTACTCGGCGGTACAGTATACCCATTTCAAGCAGTGCCACACATGGAAACAAATGTGCAGCTGCAAAAGAGGGTGATGGGCGTACTTCCAGATAGCTTTCTGGGTTTCTAGGGAGTAGGGGATGTCCAACATGTCCAGATAATCCACCCTGGCCATGATAGAGGACTTCCTTGGTATCAAACTGTACAGAACGGCTCATCATTGTACTCCCTGTGTGAAGCGGGGAGTAGGGTGACCCCTCTGGGTGGTGTGCCCACTGATACAAATTCTCCACTCAGTACTCCATATGGAGAGGAGAAGTCATTTTAAGTGGGGCAGCATCCCATGTGGGCCTGCAACAGAGGGTTGTGAAGAAAGATATTAACGGAGAATGGGGGTGGGTAGGAATGTTGAGGCCTAGGGATGGGAGAAATTGAAGCAAGCTGCGCGTGACCAGTGTTGGGTGTGGAGTGCGTGGTTGGTGACTGCAGCAATCCAGGTGCCAAGTATTTTGGCCACTTGGGCCTCAAAGTTGATCAGGCCCATAACACCCACAATGACAAGGACCAAACAAGACATCCAAATACACTGTCTGTGGGCAGCCTAACCAAAGCCACCCTTGCAGGAGGGCATATAACGAAGCGAAGAAAGAGTGGGAAAAGGCGATAGCATGAGCCACAAACTAAACATTAGATAGAAGCATAGAGTTGGCCAGCACAACTCTACCTATGAGGGAAGTTTGGTGGGATCTGAGGGAGGCGATGCATTTTGTAGTATTGTCCAGTATATGGTGCTCCATTACCGACAAGACATACCCTCCCACCTCCAGCCATACACTCATATAGCGTACAAGACCAGCAGTGGGTCTTGGCACAAAAGGGAGCACAAGCGGGGCGGTATGGGGTGTGTGGGGCAAGCAAGCCCGTAAGCTAGCTGCTGAAGCAGGTAGAAAACTGGGCTCTGGTAACCAGCAGGCTTTGAACTTACCAAGGAAAATGATTTCGTTTTTGGAGATGTTAAGTGAAGCGTTACTCACCCTGGAGTAATACTGGATAGTAGTCTCAAGCGCATGTGCATCTTGGTTGTTAGACACACCAACCACACAATCATCAGCAAACGCCAACACCTTGACTGGTTCTTGGCCTTGAACATGGACACCAAGGAGGTGGACATTCACATTGCGCAAAAGTGGGTCAAGGCTAAAGTTATAAGAGTGGGCTCAAAGGGTCCCCTTGGCAAAGTCCCCTTTGAGGGAGAACTACATCAGTGAGGAAGCCAGGGCCATGCACAGCCATTGTGGCGGATTCCATAAGCAACATCACCCAATTAATGAACTGATGGGGGAGGTAGAACTTGTGGAGGAAGGCTTTGAGGTAATCCCAGTTGACTCTATCATAAGCCTTCTGCTGGTCTAAAAATGCTGCAGTAGCTGTAGATTGGCAGACATTGGCTACGGTAAGTACATTGTCCCATATAGACCGATTAGGAATAAAACCAAATTGCTCAGCGGAAATGAGAGCAGAGGTAACTTCTCCTAAGCAGTTGGCCATTATTTTGGTAAATAATTTAGTATCTGTGTTAGTAAGTGATATGGGGCGTCAGTTGGCCAAGTTCAGCTTATCCCTTTTTTATGCAGTGTTATTGTGAAAGCCTCCTGGCCCCCAGGAAGGAGGCGCGTTACTAGAAAGAACTAATTCATTGAAACAAGCAGAAAAGAGGAGAAAATGAAATATTTTTTGTGGAACTCCTAAGTTATCCCATCTGGAATTGGGCATTTCCTGTATGGTGCAACACAAATGGCATACCAGAGTCCATCCCAAGAAATTAGATTAGTAACTCCAGATAACGGGAAATGGTGCGGATAAGTGCATTTTTTAGAAATTCAGCAACTTTGGCTGGCTCAACTGGATCAGAGAAATACAATTTAGAGTAATAATTTTGAACTTTGATTGCCACTTTGGCCAGAGTTTCTATGACGGAGTGGTTTAGCCGTTTCACTTGTGTGTGGGCCAAGATCTGTCGCAGTGCAAATAATTTTCAGAAAAAGTAGGCAGAGCACATGTCTCCTGCCACTATATTTTTCGCTTTGTACTGTACACAAACGTAATGTTTGTGTTTCCTTATCAGTGCGTTGAGGCAAGCGTAAACCTCTGCCCACTTGCGACCCCAAGATGGGCTGTAGCCTGCAGCAGGGACATTAGATTCCAGGTGGTCCACTTCTTCAAGCATGTGCAAAATGACCGCCAAGACAGTTCAAGAGCAACGTAATGAGATGTGGTGTGCCTGGCAATGGTATTTGCTTTGAAGTTTGACCAAGTTGAAAGTGGGTCCACATAGAACAGTGTGGTGAACTCCAGTACTGAGATTTTGGTGTCTGCTCATGGGGAAAACCTGGGCAACGTGATCTCAGCTGGGCAAAGTTTGCACCACTTTGGCACCTGTGCCGCTAAGTGCAACAAAGAGAAAGAAATTGATACTAGCCTGTGGTCAGAGAAATCAATTTTAGTCATCATAAATTGTGCAACCTGAAACTGAAATTCCAACGGGGCAAGAATAAGATCAATGCGGGACATTGACCTCAGCTGACTGTTGTGCACATGGGGATGAGACATATTTAGGAGAAGCAGTGCATGTTTAGGCAGGATATCAAACAGCCCCAAATTGGCTTTTAGAACATGAAATTCAACGTGCCCTTGTGGAGTTAGGCGCCAAAGGCCAGCAGTCAGTGGCTGAGTTGGCCCAGCAGTTCATATTGCCCACCACAAATGAGTCAGGGGGAAGTGAGAGGGAAGTAGTGGCTGAAAAAATTCCTTGTGAGCCCGCACACTTGTCAGGGCATAAATATTAATGATATTGTGCTCTTACTTGTCCTATGAAAAGGACACAACAAGCACACGGCCATTGAAGTATGAATTTTTAGAAATAAATTTAAAATTATGGGTCACATGTATAAGCACCCCAGAGTGCAGTGACCAAAAGGAAATGGGAGGATTAGCATGGTTGCCCATGTGTCCTCAGAACTGTATGGATAATGGGTTTCCTGAATGGCCAGGATGTCCACAGGTAAATTATTTTTAAAAAAACTCAGTTTCCTAGCCCAGGATGGCAAGGCCTTGAGTCCAGTGATGTTCAACATGCCTATTGTGAAGGCTCCCCCCATTGCACTTTAGGTGTGGGGGGAAGGGCCCCCTTGGTTTCCCTTTGCTACTTTCTCAGAGGCGAGGGTTCTTGACCTCATCAATGGACCTTCATATGACGGCTTAAGGGTTGACGTTTATTTGGATTTAGGTGTGGAGTTGGTGTTCTTTTTACAGCTTTGTTTGGAGTTTTTGAATTGCTGTGTTCCTGCGGTGCATCATTGCAGGTTGGTAAAAAATCGTTAGGGAAATGGGTGGCAGAATTGGTTTCAATTGAGGCTTGGTAATATTGTTTGGGAATATCCAACTCACCCATCAGGTCATCAGGTTGGTTGACCCAATCTGATTGGTGGACAGATTTGAAAGCTGCTTTCACAGTGAATGACTTGATGTCATCCTGAATCTAGGCAAATGGGATCACAGACGTGGCAGTGGCCACTGCCTTAGCTGCTTCCCTTCTTGGCCTTCTTATGCTTTTGCAAGGGCACAGGTTTTACATGAATGTAACGCCCCTGCACACCCCATGGGAAGGCGGTCTCAGTGTCTATGGCCAGTTCATAATGAGTGTCTGCACAGCTCATTGCTTCTGGTGTGATTTAAATTTTGTGTGATGCCCTCCTTGGCTGGGCAGGTGTGGGCCTTGTGGCCAAAATCATGACAAAAGGTGCAGATAGGGGGCGCGTTATCCACAGTGACATGGAACGGGCAGGTTTCTTGCTTATTTACTAACATAGAATTGGTGTGGGGGATTTGGGTCAAATCTTCCACAATAACTTTGAAAGGGTGATTACAGCAAACGCTTTGCTCATGCACAGGTCTAGCATAAGTATAAAGCGTTGCATCTTAAAGGATTGAATTTCCCCATATACCTTAAGCCCAGCCATTAGGTGGTGCAACAGCACTGTGCGCTTAATAGTTATGGGGAGAAAGTCAAACATTACAAAATTATGAATGATTTGGTCCAATGAGTGCGCTTCATCTGTCATGGTCACATGACATAATTTTCAGGGAAACTGGAGCGCAGGAGGTCGCTGGAGGGAAAGATACAGGCCAAAGGTGACACAACAAGGCCAAGTGACCCAACAAAATGAAGAGACGTCCTAAACGATCAGTATTGTGTTTCCAAATAGATCTGTGGAACAAAACGCACACCAAACTGGCCACAAGCATCAGGGACATAAGGCCCTGGGAGCTGGGAAGGGTGGCGAAAAATCTAGTGCAAAAGGCAGTGAAATAGGAGGAGGCGGAGCCCGTGGCATAGGAGGCGGAGTAGGTGGCGGACTCAAGTACAACAGGAGGGGTGAACCAGTTCAGAAAACGGACTCCTGCTATTTCAAAACTCTGCAGAGTAGTTTTTATGCGGAAACCCCAAGTATAGAAGATGTGCCAAAATCCTAAATTTTATTAAAAGGATCAGTTTATCTGAGAAAAGCAAAGCCTTTCTCATCTTGGGACTAAATTTATAGGGGGTTTCTTCATAAAGATTCCAGTGGTTATTAGAATCTGATATGAGCTACAAATTCGTCGTTTTTCAACAAAATCAAAAGTTTTCAAATTTGGCCAGATTCCAAAACCTCATATCTTATGATTTTTTGGGTGTTAAGTTCAAGTCCTGCCTTAGCTTGTGTATCAATCAAGCCGTTTCCCTCAGCCCTGGCTGGCAAAGCTAAAACCCATTTTTTGTCAATGACCTTAGATAGGTCATTGGTGACCTTTAGGAATTCTGGTCTCTGCCCCAAGGGCTTGTTGGATTTGGCTTTAGATGGGCGATTAATTCCAGGAAAAATGTCACTAGCTGTGACATCACCCTCCGCTCTTGGATGGGATTCAACACCACCTGAGGGGATATTGGCCAAGGCAAAGTTCTTGTGGGGAGTGGGTAAATTCATGGCAGCTAGAGAGGCTTGGGAGGCAGGTCCTGCGGCATATGGGAATCTAGAGTGGAAGTCATGAATTAGGTCCTGAGCATTAGTCATGTCCTGATAAGATACCCAGCTGTTCTCTGTCTCATCATATCCTTTCCAGGACACCAAATATTGCAGACGGCGCCGGGATAGGCGAGAAGCAAGAATGGCATCAATCTCATATTGGGGTTCACCATCCACTATCACAGGATCTGGGTGAGGTGGCGTGGGACCATTAAAGGGGGTCAGGAGGCATTCATGTAAGGTGCTGAACACTTTGATTGAGTGGGGTAAGTCAACCTGGTAAGCTGATGGGCCCACTTTCTTGAGGATCTTGAAGGGTCCAACACGCTTGGGACCTAACTTTCGGCAGGGTTGCTTCAGGTGGAGATTTTTGGCGTTGACCATGACCAAGTCGCCAGGCTTATACTCAGGTCCTTCACGGCGCTTTTGGTCAGCATATGCTTTGTAGATCCCCACAGCATCAACGAGATGGTCCTTCACTGCTTGATGTATGTCCCTGAGATCTTTAGCGCGCTCATTGGCAGTGACAACGGTGGATTCAATCCGTGGACTTAGGTTGAAACTGGGGTTGTAACCATAGTTTGCAAAGAAGGGGGAAGTGCCTGTAGAGGAATGGGTAAGGTTATTATAAGCAAATTGCGCCAGTGGGAGGTGAGAGGACCAATTGTCCTGTTCAGCATTAGAATAACTACGCAAGAATTGCTCCAAACCTTGTTTTACCCTCTCCGTCTGTCCATCTGACTGAGGGTGGAAGGCTGTGGAGCGGCAGGGGCGGATACTGAGTATGGTAAGCAGGGCTTCCCAGAACTGAGCGGTGAATTGTGGGCCCCAATCACTGATAATCTCCTGGGGGAGACCATGTAAGAAAAAGATGTGATCTACAAAGAGGCGGGGTGTCTCAACTGAAGTAATGGTGGTGTTGCAGGGGATGAAGTGGGCCATCTTTGTGAAACGGTCCTCCACAACCATTACTGCATCATAACCCTGGGACAAGGGAAGTTCCACAATAAAATCAACAGATACTGATGTTCAAAGGCCCTCAGCAGCTTGGAGGGGAACAAGCAATCCAGCACTTTTCAGGCGGCTTGGCTTTGACCGGTTGCACTTCAAGCAGGACTTTGTAAATTTTGCCACATCAGTGGCAATACCTTTCCAGCTGTAGGAGCGGCGGACTAACTCAAGCGTCTTGTCCTTGCCAGGGTGGCCAGCAGTTGGAGGGTCATGAGCTTCACGGATCACTTCCTCACGCAGGGGTCCAGGAGGTACCCACCACTTACCCTGATGGAGGATGACCCCATCCATCAGCTGGCAGCCTTTGTCCAAGGATTCTCCATTTCTATGGCAGGCCTTCTTAATCTTATCATACTCAGCTGACAGAGGTTGGGACAACCTAACACGGGAAGGGGTGTCAGCATCACCTTCCAAAGGTTCCATCATAAACAGAGTGGTGGGGTTGGACAGCGGACTCTCCTTAACCTGTTCCAGCTTAATCAACACCTGGGTATTGTGGGTGTCAACTAGTGCTGGGTCAGGTGCTAGAGCAGGGTTACGGGATAGAGCATCAGGTAACGTGTTCTGGGTTCCCTTAATGAAGTCATATTTGAAGTCAAACACTGACAGGATTTCTAACCACCGGGACTGGCGAGGGGATAGCTTCTGGGGGCGCGGTAGTACATCAATGCCTTGTGGTCAGTACGGACAGTAAATGGCCACTTATACCCATGCAAATGGTGGCGCCAGTGTTGTACTGCCTCCAAAACTTCAAGGAGTTCCTTATCATATTGCATAGTTGAGCTGCGCAGGGTCATTTTTTTAAAAAGTAAGCAACAGGCCGCTCCACTCCATCCTCCCCTCTTGTAACAGAGCAGCTCCCACCGCAAAGTTGGAAGCATCAGTGGCGACAATGAAGGGGCGGCTGGGGTCTGCATGTACCAACACCGGGCTGGAAAATAGTATGGACTTGACGGCGTGGAACGCCGCGTTGCATTCATTGGTCCAGCTAAAAATCTTCTTCCCTGAAGCGGTGTAGAGAGGGGCAGCAACTTCTGAAAGATGGGGGTGAACTTCTTGAGGAAGTTACAAGTCCCAAGGAAGCTGCGTAACTCTGTGAGAGATGAGGGGGTAACCCAATAAAGGATGGCTGCTTCCTTATCTGGGGCGATCATGTGACCATTGGAGAAGATAATATTCCTAAAAACTCGACCTTGGGCTGGAAGAACTCACACTTGCTAACCTTAATTGTAAGGTTTGCCTGTGAAAGTCTCTCCATGACAGACACAAGGTAGCGGGCATGAGATTCTGCATTTGGGGAAAATACCAGTATGTCGTCCATGTATGCAATCGCGCATGTACCCATAAGGTCTCCCAAGACAGCATCAATGAGCCTCTGAAAGCAGGCGGGAGCGTTCTTCAAACCAAACGGCATAACCCTGAACTGGTAGATACCTTTCCGAGTGTGAAAAGCAGTCAACCACTCTAGCCTTCTTTAATGCGGATCTGGTTGAAAGCGTTGAGACAGTCAAGCTTGATGAACACCCTAGCCTTTTCCACATAGCGGGCAATCTGTTGCTCCAAAGGGAGCGGATGGGGTCAGGCACTGTTACATTATTCAGATTGCCATAATCAACACAGGGACGAAGTGAGCCATCAGAATTCTCTACAAACAGGAGGGGGAGCACACAGGTGGGGATTTCTTAAAGATTTGACCCTTAGAGAGAATGTCTTCTACCCAAGCGTCCAAGGCAGCCTCCTCCCTCAGGGATAAGGGGTAAATTGGGGAGGATATCTTGACAAGATCTATGGTTAACTTAAACTCAAAGTCGAACTTGGTGTGCTCAGGGAGTGGGCAGGCCTTTGCGGGATCAAACAGATCAGCATATCCACGGATGCATTCTGGTAGAGTAAGTGTTGGGGTCAGGGCATCAGTAGGTTGAATAGAGGCTAGGCCCACCTTAGTAGAGGGGACCCACCTTCTGGGGAGCACCATGGCGCTCTCATCTAAGCAAGGGATGGTAACCGTGACTCCACCAGGAAATTGTGCATGCATGGTAGAGTCTAGGAGGTTAGTGGCAATATCAAATCGGCTCCACCAGCCAACCCCTAAAATAACAGGGTATAGGAGGTTCTTTATTGAGGAGAAGCTTTCAACAAAGTAATCATCAACGGCAATAAAAGGGACAGGTGTTAACACATGGTAACTTGGAATGGTTTGAGATGCACCACCCCTCACAAACTGACCAACTCCCAGGGGTAGCTCCAGGGCCTCTGCCAACTCTTGGCGGATGAAGTTCTCAGTTGCACCAGTGTCCACCAAAGTGAGTGCTTGAAAGCTCTTCCCTGAAAAAGAAAAGGTAGCCATGAACAAGAAGTAAGCAGAGGAGGGTTTATTTCCCTCAGAGCCAAGGGATGACAGGATGGCTCCAAGCTCAGAAGGCGGCGTATAATGAAGTATCCCCAAAAGAGTTTTTTCCATATGACTTCATATTGCCATAAAGTTGTCCACGGAACTTAAATGGTGTGGGGTAACTTAACGCTCTATGTTCGGCGGGAGGAAGGTCTTTATCACATGATACTACACCAGTCAGGACAGCCAAGCTTTTTGGTGGGGTCAGCCATGGTTATCTCTTCTTCGATCATCCTCTCATGGATCTCTACTCGTTTCTGAATGGAGTCTGCCACAAGGGGTGACTCTGGAGTGATAGGAAAGAGTTGTTCAACTGGGCCAACTGGGATGACAGGTTGGGCAGGGGGCATAGGTTCTAAAATGTCAACGGCAGGTCCATACCCTGGAGGAAGTGAACGCTTTGAATCAAATGGGTTAGACTTACTAACCCCCTCTACTTTTGAGGACAAAAGTGAGGGGTACTCCGTGGAGCGAGGCGGTGCAGGGACAGTGGCGTGAGGACCCCCACCTAGGACGGAGGTTTCAGTCTCACCTTCCAGCAAGCTCACTTCTGGTTCCAAGTGGTACTGAGAGATTACGGAAGTAGGGCCTTCTAGTATCAGGTTTGAAGTGTCATAACGGCCAGTGTCTCAGCTGGATATGACACCACTGGATCAGAAGCATGTTGGTGCCCCACAGTGATGGAGTCACCAAGTTCTAGGATCTGGAGCTCAGAGGTACAGTTTGGCTTAGTGGCACAGAGGCTGATAGACAACAGGGATGCAAGGATGGAGCATGTCCCAGATAAGGAGGGTGGTGGGTTATCCCATATACCAAGGGAAGCACCAGTATTATCTAGGGACTTACGGAGAAGGGCCATCTTCAACTGTTCAAGAGATTTCAACCTAGATGCTCGCTCTTGAAACAGGTGCAAGTATTGAGCTGTAGTGAGGTCTCCTTGGGACAAGTGTACAAAGGTGTTATAGTCCTCAAAGGTAGCAGGGGGATACACGCAGGGTTTGACAAAGGTTTCCAACGCTGGGAGAGATTCCAGGAGGGATCTATTATTCTCACCCATGGAGAGTAAACATTGGTGAGCTCCCTCTGAAATTCCATGGAGCAGCAGCTGGAGGAGGAGGACGTCGGCTAAGTTTTTGCCTTGAGACTTCAGATGGGCCCTAAGGCTGGACAACGTGTTATAGATCTCATTCTTTAATTTGGAATCCCATGAAAAGTGGAGAGTGAGACCGGTAGTGGCAGGTACTGCACACTTTATGAGAGTCTTGAGTGAGGGGAGCCGCGCAATACCCTCAGCACACCCTTTGAGGAAGGTAACAACTAAGGCCAGAAGGGATACAAAAGTACCAGCCCAGTGGACCGCTTCAACGGGTGACAACTCTGAGAGGATTGGGCTGGCTCTAGCCACCCAACAGTAGAAGAAACTCACAAAAAATATAGGCTTTTCTCAGATAATGTCAGGGAAACTGGAGCGCAGGAGGTCGCTGGAGGGAATGATACAGGCCAAAGGTGACACAACAAGGCCAAGTGACCCAACAAAATGAAGAGACGTCCTAAATGATCAGTATTCTGTTTCTAAATATATCTGTGGAACAAAACGCACAATAAACTGGCCACAAGCATCAGGGACATAAGGCCCTGGGAGCTGGGAAGGATGGCGAAAAATCTAGTGCAAAAGGCAATGAAATAGGAGGAGGCGGAGCCCGTGGCATAGGAGGCGGAGTAGGTGGCGGACTCAAGTACAGCAGGAGGGGTGAACCAGTTCAGAAAACGGACTCCTGCTATTGCAAAACTCTGCAGAGTAGTTTTTATGTGGAAACCCCAAGTATAGAAGATGTGCCAAAATCCTAAATTTTATTAAAAGGATCAGTTTATCTGAGAAAAGCAAAGCCTTTCTCATCTTGGGACTAAATTTATAGGGGGTTTCTTCATAAAGATTCCAGTGGTTATTGGAATCTGATATGAGCTACAAATTCGTCGTTTTTCAACAAAATCAAAATTTTTCAAATTTGGCCAGATTCCAAAACCTCATATCTTGTGATTTTTTGGGTGTTGAGTTCGAGTCCTGCCTTAGCTTGTGTATCAATCAAGCCGTTTCCCTCAGCCCTGGCTGGCAAAGCCAAAACCCATTTTTTGTCAATGACCTTAGATAGGTCATTGGTGACCTTTAGGAATTCTGGTCTCTGCCCCAAGGGCTTGTTGGATTTGGCTTTAGATGGGCGATTAATTCCAGGAAAAATGTCACTAGCTGTGACAATAATAGTGGTGACCAACCCCAAGAATAAGGCTGGGCACCAGGAGGCCCTGAAGGTGAAATTACAGGCCCTCCCTGACCTTAGGCATACCCTAGACCAATGCTGGGTATGGGCAAAATATGCCCAGGTTAGTACTAGTGGGGTGCCAAATGCCCAGCCCCTTATGTTGGTCCAGGCGTTAAAAAGGACAGTCTATCAAAATAACACAGATGGTTCCATTTGGTTCATCGAGGAACAGGGTTTTAGAACCCATTCCATTTTTGAAACAACGCGTTTGGGTCAGATCCAAATTCAATCAATCACTTGAGTGAAGTCAGTTTTGGATATTTGACCAATTTGGATGGTAGCATTGGCCTATTGATGGGTCAGTGCTTGGGCCCACTGCAGCAAACCCCTTATTCCTCTGATGTTGATTAAATTTATTTCTCATGACCAACACTCCTTGTTGGTCAACTTCCCAAATAAAATTTCCCCATTTTTACCGTTTTTATTAAATGCTATTCTGAATGATCCTGTGCGTGGACCCCTTTGAGGAGGTCTCACATTACCTTAAACATGACATTTCATATACATTTAGGCTATCACCTAGTGCCTCGTTGGTTTGCCCAGGTTCCCTCCAACCTGGGACGTTTCCATTTTTCCCTTAGTGCACCATGTCATTGTGGGTTAGTTTTTTACATCTATAATTGCTCACTTTTGCTTGAGTATTATTGCTCCAGCAACCTCTACTGGGCAATCATGACTTTTCTTATAACGGCTAGTTCCTTGGCGTTGGGCCTGTGCATCAAGCACTACCATTCTGGGAACAGGAGAGTTATAGACACTCTCCTTACATTAGTCGACCAACCACTGAAATCTATGTGCACAAATTTTTTCGTGTGAAACTTTTATGAAGTGGAAACAGTGGGCGCCAGCTGTGGGATTCAGCTGTCATTAGCTGCATCGCTGTTCATCTTTTTCTCTGAAGGTTGGAGCAACTCAGCGTTATTATGGTTGCCTTTAACTGGAAAATATCCACCCTTTCTGCTTGTACCTGGTGGATAGGGATGCTTCGAGGTCCAAAAGTCATGATTCCCTGACTTTCCACCAAATTTATCAATTTAAATTTAAATAAACGAGTTTCACTTCACCTGCACTTTCAGAAAATGCCAGCAGAATCAGCGCAGATAGGCCTGGGGGTGTTGGCCTTGAATAACATCAGCCATTCCATTGCTGTTTAAGGGATAGGGTCATTCACGTTTAATAATGCGTTTTATAATGAAAACCTTATCTCTACCTCAGAGCCGTTTATTTGTTATTATGTCCTGGATGAGGACCCTATTCATGTATATCAGATTACCCCTGAGAACCCACGTTTGACCCCTACCATGATCTGGGGCACTCAGGAAGTGGAAAAAAAATTTGTTTAAAATATGATAAAGTATATGCACCTGCAGAAGGCATGATGGGGTATGTGGCCTCAGTATTAAGAGTGGCCCACTATCCCTCCCCTTTTTTAATTCCAAAAATATTCTGATGGCTTGTTTGACCCAGAGGAAGAATTTTTGGTGAGGTGTTGTCGTTGTCTACCATAAATAAAGACCATTCTGGGTTTTTTCTACTGACTGCTACCCTCTCCTCCCCTTTAGGGAAGCTCACCACTACTATTTTGATGGATACTGGCGCCTCTGGAAACTTTATGGAACAGAGCCTAGCCGACCACCTTAGACTGAGTTACTTGCCAGGTGGTATGGCTATGGGAGGGGATTCCCAAGGCATTCCCACTCTGGAGATCATTGGGACAGTGGACTATCAGGTTGGCAAGTACCACTTGTCTGATCACTTCAGAGCGGTCAAAAACCTCCTGTTCCCTATCATTTTGGGTGTAGAGTGGTGGCAAAAGTTTTTAGTTATAACCAACCTGAAAGAGAATACCCTCTCCCTCACCATGAAAGATGGTCGCACCTTAGTGGTGCCATTGTTGGAAGAGAATGCCCAGGGAGAATTGCCCCACTGGTCCCACCTTCCTCCTTATAGCGTTGCCTCACTGCGGAAACCCTCAGTGGAAGTTCCTATACCTTCTTGCTTAGAGGGTTTGGAATCCTCTTTTGATTCAGAATCCACTAATGCACTCCCTGAGCACTCTGAGTTTGATTGTGACTTCAAGCTGACTGTGGACCTGGTGCATATATCTTCTCCCATTTACCCATTGACTGTCCAGGAGAAAGAGGCGTTGGATGTGTGGGTATAGGAAAAGTTAGCCAAAGGTGCGATTTTTCAGCGTACCTCCCCTGTATGCTCCCCACTTCTCTTTATAAAGAGGTTGGATGGTACTTTACGCCCGTGTGTGGACGATGGGAACCTTAACAACGTCACTGTACCAGACCTCCATCCCATCCCTTTGGATTCACAGATTGCGCGCTATGTGGAGAAGGCGAAGGTCTTCTCCAAGCTAAATTGCCTCAATGTGTTTAATCAGATCTGGATAAAGAAGAGCCAGGAGTGGTTAACCGCCTTCTGCACCAGAAAAAGGAATATTCCAGTTTTGGGTCATGCCCTTTGGGCTTAAGAATGCCCCTGATATCTTTCAACGCTGCATTGATGCAGCGTTGGGGAACTTGTTAGGGCTGCGCGGTTGCCTACATGGACGACATTCTGGTGTTTTCCCCTGATCATGAGTCCCATGCAGTACACCTTTGGCAAGTGGTGGAGCGGTTAAAGGCAGCCAGCCTTAAGCTGAGGATAAGCAGTGTGAGTTCTCAAGTCCCAGGTCACTTTTCTGGGCAACTTCATGTTTGACCAAGGACACATGATAACTCCAGAAAAGGAGAAGGCAATTCATGAGTGGACGACCACTACTTCAGTAAAGGAACTGAGGAGCTTTCTGTGGACAAGTACGTTCCTCAAGAAGTTCACGTTAAACCTTTCTGAGGTGGCAGCGCCCTTGTATAGGGCTAGTGGTGCAAAGTGCTTCAGTGGTCCCCGTGTTTTGGAGGATGCTTTCCAAGCTGTGAAGTGTACACTGTTGTCCACGACCATCCTTCACCATGTTGACTCTTCCAAAGAGTTCATTATGTCTACTGATGCCTCCAACTTCGCCATAGTGGCCGCCTTGTTACAAGTAGGCGAAGATGGGATATAGCATCCTGTGGGATATTTTTCCAGGAAAATGTCTTTGCCTGAGTTGAATCACGCTGTTTACAACAAGGAGTTCTAGCAGTGTTAGAGGCGCTGACATATTGGCGTCACCACTTGCATGGCTCTACCCAACCGTTCCATGTACGTACAGATCACCGTTCATTGCTGTACAATCGCGCCCCTCATGTCCTAACCCCACGGCAGATCCATTGGCATGAGACCCTTGCCCTAATCGCCTTTTCATATGAGTTCACCAAGGGCAAGGATAACGGTTTGGCAGATGCTCTAAGCCGCAACCCTGCTTTAGCTCCTGATCCAAAGGAGGTAGAAGTCCACAACACACAGGTGATGATTCCTCCAGAGAAAATTCTGTCGCATCTTCCTTCTCCCTTGGCCAATGGTCCAGCGCTTGCTTTTTGGATATTGCAGAGGAATATGGTATGTTCAGAAAGGTTGTCCTTTCTCAGCCGCTGTTGGGCAAGTATACTATAATACTTGCTAAGAGCGCTTTAATACAATAGGACCTATCAAGTGGTTATCACTTAAAGGATGAGATGGTGTGGTTTCAGGGGCGCCTCTGGGTACCTGTTGGACCACTGCGCCTGGAAATCATCCGGGACCATCACAATGGAATCACCCTTGGTCATCCCAGAAAAGCAAAGTCTTTGGAGTTGATATGTCGCACCTACAATTGGAAGGGCTTGCCTGCTCAGGTGGGGCTGTATTTTAAGGAGTGCCTGGTCTGCAACCAGATGAAACCCAATTGTCAACCTTTAGCGGGGTTGTTGGTACCAATCTTAAAGGCTGATGGGCCCTGGACTTCCCTCTCAGTTGATTTCATTGTGGAATTACTTGCCTCTGATGTTTATGATGCCATCATGGTGGTGATGGACCAGTTCACAAAGTTCGCCACTTTATTCCTTGCAGAACTACAATAACCACGGCTGAGATGGCTAGGCTCTTCGTCACCCATGTGTTTGCGCTACATGGGGTTCTTCAATAAATGATCAGCGACTGGGGCCCCCAGTTTACCTCCGTTTTTTGGGAAGAGTTGTGTAAAACTCTTCAGATCGCCCTTGCCATTCAACTGCCTATCACCCCCAATCAGATGGGCAGACTGAACGAGTGAACCAGTGTTTTTGAACAGTTTCTGCGGTGTTACACCGCCGCAGATCATTCTGATTGGGTTTCTCACCTTCCCATGGCTCAGTTTAGTTATAACAGCACGTTGCATTCTTCAATTGGTTGTTCCCCTTTTTTCGCCAGCCATGGCTTTAACCCTGCCTTTAACATGGAGCCCAGTTGTGGGTCTAAGGTTAAAGCGGTGGTGGACTTTGCCAAGACAATCAAGAAGGTCCACCAGGGGGTTTCCATAATCTTGGATGCGGCAATGCAAGAGTATAAGGAGAACGCTGATGGGAATCACCAAGTGGGTCCTGCGTACAAGGAAGGGGATCTTATGATGCTTGATGCTCGTAACATCCCTATCAAGCAGCCATGCAAGAAGCTGGGACCAAAGAGGATTGGCCCCTACCGCATTGTTAGAAAATTGGTGGGCCATGCCTTATACCAGCTAGATCTCCCCCCTTCATTTTGGAGCTTCTCTGTGTTTCATGAGAGCAAACTGACGTTGTTTGAGGGCCCCCAACAAGAGACTCCTGAGGCCTATCTCGTGGATGGGTCGCCAGGGTGGGAGGTGGAAGAAATAGTTGCCTCCCGCCGCTTTAAAAGAAGACTGTAGTACCTGGTATTCTGGAAGGGCTTTGACGCTGCAGAGAACAGTTGGGTTCCAGTGCGTGATTGTGTGCATGCCCAAGATCTGATTGAAGCCTTCCACCAGTGTTTCCCCCAGGCTGCTGGATCTCAACCTAAACTGGCCGTTGCCTCCAAGAAGTAGGCCCCTGCCCACAAGAACTTTTCCCTTGCGCAAGCCCCTGGAGGGGGGTTGAGCCCTGTAAGGAGGAGAGGGTAATGTCATGGTCACATGACATCATAGTGGGGTCCAACCCCAAGGATAAGGCTGGGCGCCAGGAGGCCCAGAAGGTGAAATTACAGGCCCTCCCTGACCTAAGGAATACCCTAGACCAACGCTAGGTATGGGCAAAATATGCCCAGGTTGGTACTAGTGGGGTGCCAAATGCCCAGCCCCTTATGTTGGTCCAGGCGTTAAAACGGACAGTCTATCAAACTAACGCATACAGTTCCATTCAGTTCATTGATGAAAGGTGTTTCAAAAGCCATTCCACTTATGGAACAATGCATTTGGGTCAAATCCAACTTCAATCAATCACTTGAGTGAAGTCAGTTTTGGATATTCAACCACTTTGGATGGTAGTATTGGCCTATTGGTGGGTCAGTGCTTGGCCCACTGCAGTAAACCCCTTTATTTCCCCTATTTTGTTTTATTTGTTTCCCATGACCAACACTCCTTGTTGGTCAACTTCCCAAATAAAATTCTCCCATTTTTACCATTTTTATTAAATGCTATTTTGAACAATCCTGTGCATGAACCCCTTCAAGGAGGTCTTGCACTACCTTAAACATGACATTTCATATACATTTAGGCTATCATTTAGTGCACCGTTGGTTTGCCCAGGTTCCCTCCAACCTGGGGCGTTTCCATTTTTCCCTTAGTGCACCATGTCATTGTGGGTTAATTTTTTACATTTATAATTGCTCACTTTTGCTTGAGTATTATTGCTCCAGCAACCTCTGCTGGGCAATCATGACTTTTCTTATAATGGCTAGTTCCTTTGCGTTGGTCCTGTGCATCGAGCACTACCATGCTGGGAACAGGAGAGTTATAGACACTCTCCTTACATCATCTTGAACAACCATTGACCATCTGGGAGGTCTACCACCACACACCTGTGCGGCTTTGTTCGCTGCTTGTATGTTTTTAAACCCAATATCCAATTAAACTCAGGGCATGGAGTGCTGTGCAATGTATACCGCATTCAGTAAATGGGTGTGCACATCTACACAAAACTTTTCCCAAAGTGCCATTTGTTGGATATCCAGGAATACTCAAACCCCATGTTCACTGATGATAGGGGTTGAGAATGTGGAGTTTTGATGAACTGGATACATTTTTTTGTCAGGCCAAAATCTCTGGGGAAATACTAACTGCCAAATTTTTATTATTTTTATTGAGGCCGCTGGTGTCGCTGGGGCTGTTATGAAATTTTACAGTGTGGGGCCCACACCTGTGCCCTTTACTTTGCTCTCCCAACTGCTACCTGACATTGGGTGCTCACTAATATCCTCGAAGAGATTACCAAACTTAACTAGTCTTTAATTAGATATATTGCACAAGTGTTTGCAATTAGAGAGAAAAGTTATATAAGTTAATATATAAATACAATACTTTGCCTAAAAGTCACCTTGACTATCTTACTTTATGCTTATTTTATTTTAAATTTAACTTATCTTCAACTAATTTGGAAATTATTCCCTGTTTTCTCAGGCATCTGTCTTTATACTAATTGCCTTTTAATTAGTGAAAAATTACCTGTGACATTAGAACTTGTCGCCTAAGCACCAGTTTTGACATTTAGTGCTCACTAAAAGGGACACTTGTTGCAGCCAAGATCCAATTTTTATTCTGCATTGTGATATGAAAGAGCTAGTGTACTTCCTCTCTAATTTTTATTTATAAGTCAACTCCCCAAAATCCTTAGTTCAAGATCAAGATTTGAAAAAATGATGTGTTGAGTCAAAGCCATCAGGATCTTAAAGATGGCCCCTGTATGTATAGCTGAGCTCATCTGGACGATCTTTTTCAAAAATTGTTGTTCACTTAGGATACTGACCATAATTATTCTTAAATTGATGTCATTGAGGCGCCAATGATGGCCAACTTGCCTAACACTCTGACTACTGATACCAGAAGCTGTTCCTAGTTCTTCTACTGCAAATTCTGTAAGTCCTACTCTGGCAGCTGCAGCTTCTCTTAATTCTAACCCCTGTGAGGCCAATATTGACTGTTCTGGGGATTTTTCTCAGCTTAACCAGGAACCAGCGTTTAATAAATTATCATCCAGATACCCCCATTAACCTGCCCAAATTTGTTAAAAATCAAAGATATCCATTTCGTCATGTGTTTACTTGAAATTACTACGGGAGAATGCAGAGGATTAGGCCAAACTGCCACGTTGACCCCTTGCCTTTAAATTTAGTTCCAGTTATTATGTACAATAAACAACAAGGTGTAATGTTTTTGCTTTGCTAAATCACTGTACCATGTCTTCACATAACATTTTAGGTTAGGGGGTTAATAAATTTTATTGGACTTCATTAGTTAAGAACTAGTAATGCTAAAACTTTGTGAAGCTGGCTTGTCTTATTCTAATGCAAAAGATGTAAGTATCAATGAGTTTGGTGGTCCAGAACTTATTTAAAGAAAAAAATCGCCTTCATTGCTATAGCTTTTAAACCAGCTGAAGAAGTTTTAACGTTTTCTAATTACTTTTTTATGGAACTCAGATATTGTATAAGGCTAGTGTTCTGAGTCATTATAATGCTCAGATTACTTTACATCACGCCTTCAAGTCTTATAAGAAATTACATTGGGCTATGTTGCCCATTTTTAATACTGAAAACATCATTTCTGATATATTGAATTTAATCCAAAGCTGCACCCTTACTTTTATGCTCTTAATACTAAGCCCTCTAAGAAGGAACATAGTATTTATTAAAAGGCACCAATTAAGGACAATGATTTAGAAAAGCCTTAGTGGAATAGAAGAAGGACATTCTATCTCTTTCAACAATTTGTTAATCCCATATAAAGATTCATACGATAAAGAAAGCCACGTTGCTGGCAATTACTAATAGTCAGGATACTTTAGCATTGAAGTTCATATCAAGGTTGTAAATCATGTGTTATTATGCTGTAAAGATTTACCAAAGAGTTGATTATTGGTTGTCAACCCAGTAACCTTTTTACTGCACAGGTTCAGTTTCCTTGTGCACCTCACGTTGTAAGAATATATATTCTGATAATATTATGGAGACTATTAACCGTAGTTAAGTTAGAACTATTTTCAGGCCCAACGCTTCAGCCAGTATTTCCAATTAAATACTTGATAGTCGTACTCATAGGGATTCATTCCCTATATTACTGTCCACACAATCTTCGTCAAGATCCTCTGATGAAAGTCTCCTTCAGCCAAACACACATTCAGCAGCGATCCCTTAGTCATGATTCCCTTCATCTCTAGATCCCCACTCAGATCTCTACTCTTCTTCTAAGAGTCTACCAATTATTGCCTTCTGCAATAATATCCTTGAGATGGAATCTTCATGCTAGATGCTGATATTCTAACTATTACTGAATCTACAATAAAACTAATAATGTTCTAATGTATTAATATGTATCTGGATATATGTGTAAGTGTTGATGTGTTTTTATATTAGTGAATCTTAGGGAATTTATAGGGGATTCGGCCGTCTAACCCTCAGTTGACACCTCTTCGATGAAACGGCAGCCATTGCCATTGAATCACCCTTCCTCATCTTGGCAGCAATGGTCTTCCCCATCCTGGCTTGGATTCTGACGTTAGACATCCTCAAGACCTCAAACGGAAAGAGTTAAAAATGTGTCCCTAACATTTTCCTCTATATCCAAGCAAACCAACCATAATTGGCTAGCGACCTGCTTAGTTAATGGGACTTTTTACCCATTATGGCAGGTCACTTCACCAACCAACTGATTCAATAGTTGCGGGTGGCATCACTCCCCTCACAACTCATCATACATTCCCAAATCAGTCAGTGATGAAACCTGAACAATCCCAATTGGTACACCCGATAGTTAATCACTATCAGATGCCTCTATTTCATTGGACACTCCACCCGATGAGATATTGGGTATTCATCCAGATTGATCCCCAATGGATATGACCAGACGAATATCCCAAAATCCCCCAAATGTAGTTCCTTCAAATTTTGGGCCAACCAATTTCTGATTCACTTTACTTTAGGGAATTTTCCCTTAGCGACACCAGGTAATCTAGCAGGCTGGGAATATGGGCAAAGATCCCAACATATGCCTCTGTGGCCACAGGAGAGTATGGGCTTACCTATAACCCAAGTTTTACCAACACATATGAAATTGACATGCAGACGCCTAATGGGACTATGATGCAAGTCCATACAATGGCATCAATTTTCTGACCTCTTTTTATGATAATTCTGAGGATCTATCCTTAAGTTTGCACTATATACTTGCTAATAATGTGTATACTGTGCCTCTGAATCATCCAATGCAAAAAGGGTGTTGAATTTCTTTCTCAACTGAAGTCCAGATAAGCAAAAAATTTTAACTGTTCAATTTATGAACAAGGGAGGCATCATCTCACTTAATATTGTAAATTATGCCAGAGTGCTCTGAATTAGCCTAGAAAAATTTTAGAATATAATTTAATTCCACTACGCTTTGGAAGGAGATTTACCATGGCACCCAGACATCAAGTTTTTTTAGGAATGGATATTGCTTTAACAATACCTGAGGGTCTATATGGTAAAATTCTTCTAACACTTCATCAAATCATATTGGATCCTATTGCTGCAAATAAATGGTTAAATGACATAATAGTAGGGACAGATTGTAATAATAAGTCAAACGTTAAGATGCCAAGGTGATCAAGCTAATGAACATGCCTAATCTTAAATGCACCCTGGACCAACGCTGAGTAAGGTAAAAATATGTCCAAGTTGGTTCTGAGGGCGCACGTGGTGGGTATAGGATCATTACATCCTCAGCTTTGCAGTGCACCAGTTATTGTATTTAAATTATGATGATACATTACGTTTGCTTAGGAAATACAGGGCTTTGAATCCTGTTCAGTTTACCATATTGCCAAAATTTTTCAAAATCCAATTTCAATCAATCATCCAAGTATGAGCGTACTCAAGCTATAGTACCACAAAGGATGATGGTTTGCGATTATCAGTTGAATTGGGCACAGTGCCTCACCTGATTAAAAATGATACCCCAATCCTTTAAATTTATTGTTTCAAGACCAACCTTTTTTGTTGGTTAACTTTGTTATAATAAAAAATTCCGTTCATTTCTACTTTATCAGATGGTCCTTTGGTCTGACCTGTGCATGACCTCCTCAAGGAGGTCTCAAATAATATAGGTCATTTTATCTTATCTAAATTATCCACCAATTCTCTTCTCTCTGGATTATCCTAGACCTCTACAGATATAATCCCCAAAGAACCTTGATTCATATTTTTACTGGTAATGGATTCATCCCTGGGGTCCAACCAAGTCCTCACGTTTTTGGTTTATCTCATTATTTATACAATGATATACACCCTCACTTTGGGTCCTTTTGGTACTGACCCACTTCCTCAGGGCCTCTTCCCAATGTTATTATCAGGTTGTTCCCTGGTAGTGTGGTGGCTATTCCTCACCATCTCTCTGGGAATGAGAGAGTTACAGAAACCCTCTTGACACTGAATCAGGTGCTGTATATCCTAACCAAGGAGAATTTAATGGTGTCTATCATGAAATTAAACAGATTGATCTTTATAATATCAGAATTAGGGGTGTCAGTTATTCAGGAGTGATTGCTGGCCAATTGCCTAGTTCAATATTATTTAATGTTATATTTTATTAATTTATTTAGGTTTGGCAAAATCTGCATTTTCCACCAATTGCCATTTGTGGGTCATTGTGGGAATTTCTGGCTGAACGCTGATGAATCTGTTACCAATTTCCAACTTTGATTCCTCTGACTAATTTAGAGCACTGGTGACTCATGCCAAGGATGCTAAAAGTTATAATTATATATTAATTTATATACGATTAACCAGCAACTCATGCCAAGGATAGGTCAACTAATCTAATATTTAGTGAATTAGATGAGTAGATTGGGAGGGAATTGCTACCACGAATGACTGATGATTTGTTAAAGTTCTGGCTTGGATGGCTGAGGTGTTTTCATAGCGTAGTAGCCTAGAGTATAAATAGTTGTTCTTCCCTCAAAAAAAATCTCTTTCACCCATTTACCTTTAGTTGTTAGTAGTTCATCACCTAGATTAAGGGCTTTGGGACTGGAGATCCCTGCAGTTGGCACAAGGTGATGCACCTGGAGTGGCTGGCGCTGCCAGATCCCATACCTCAGCCCTGCGAGGAACAGGAGGGAACCTGGACAACTGGCAACCAATGATGATGTGCTGACTGTCCATCAGCCCTGCGGGGTACAGCATGGGAGTGCCATAGCTGCCCAGGATGGGGATGGACTCGCTGGGGCATGCCCAGATATGTTGGAGAAGGGTCAGGATGGTGGGGCAATGTGGGAATGCCTTGGCCGCTCAGGATGGGGGATGGACTCGCCAGTGTACACCACAGACCCTGGGGTTAAGGCAAAGTTGTTGGTCTTCTGCGTTGGTGGGTTGGATGCGGACTCATAGGGTGTTGGTACATCAATTAAGGCAAAATGGCAAAGGGTCAACCAGTCTCCATACTGGTTGTTCTGGCACATTAGTGGAGCCCACTTCTTGGAAAAGCGATTTTCTGACATTGTCTTTGAGAAACACCTACTACTACCTGATTCAGGAAAAGGCATCAACTTTTGTCTTTGTTTTATGCTGTAAGGATTCCAGCTTTACCCATAAAATTGGATCAGTTGAGCCATCCATTTTGATCAAAGAAGGGGGAACAACACTGATCCCTTCTGTTAGAAAAAAGAGCGGATTTAGGGCACACCCTTGACAAGTGTTGGGTTTCCACCAAGGTCCCTTGGCTAGATTTTACAACAAGTCAAAAATGGAAGGGAATGATCTTGCTGAAAATTTTTAAACTAGTCTGAAGTCTAAGAATGAATATTGAGGTAATCTGCAATAAAAAAGAGCACAACTGGAAAAATTGAGACTGAAGTCCTGACAGGAGCGTCAGCACAGAAATCAATCCATCAAAGAACCCTTTGAGGATAAAGAAATTTTTTTAGGAAAATTGTGAGATATGCTAGAATGGAACACTGACATTAGCAAAAAATTTGGCAACAATAACTGCAATTGAGGCACCTGCAATGTGCAAGCTGAGTCATGATGCAAAAGTTCTAGCATTTTTGAAAAGATTTGTGCATCCTGCTTTAAGAAATATTCCACCTTCCACACCCCTCAATTCCCTCCAACTATAAAAACCCAGTGCTCTTCTAATGATAGAGCGCTGGGTTATTTTGTCATTTCCTTAATAAACTTTGTTTTCAAAAAATTTACTTTAAATGTTTATACTTTTTAAATATTCTAGCTGTCCCAAAGGAACCACCACAACAATGGAGGGCTCACACTCGTTTGTATCAGTATTGATAATGGCCATTACATTGTTTATTTCAGCAATTGCCTCTCTCAGTGCAGAAACCTTTTGTGAGTCATTCCCTACAATTTTTACATGATGTTATTGCTCAGGAGAATGACTATCTAGAGTATCAATATGAGCGGAACGATCAATCACTCAATTAAATCCATCATCATTATAAAGAAAATGGGGGCACTAATTTAGCAGTCACTATTTGGTGATATACTGTTGATATTTAATCTGACAAAACGATTATCACCACACATCATTGAATAAGTCAGGAGCATGACTGTTGGAAATTTTGCTGACCACATTATCCATCTTGCTTGCCAATTAGAGAATTGATGGTTGTTAAAGCAACTGATTGTTCAGCAATGGTTGCCAACTAAATTATTAATCATAAATATCAAAGGATATAATATGACAGTTGATTTTGATTAATATTTCATTGAGGATGATCCTCAACTAAATTATTAGTCATAATTAACCAAAGTACCAAATTAATGATGGTATCCGATTAATATTTTGTTGGGGATCATCCATAACTAAATTATTAGTCAGAATTCATAAAAGATAAAACCAATGATTTTTTTGATTAATAATTTGTTGGGCATCATGTCCGCCAATTTAAATTAGGCAATTTGATGAGGGCCTGATTGCTGATAGTCAGATTTCTATGACGAATCGTTACAGTAGAGGCGCTGAATGATTAGGGTCATTTTAACAAAGCTACTGAAGCGTTTTTAAGCTTGTTTTAGTGGTAGCTAGTAGTAATCAGGTAACACGGCCCACATACCATCTGCATATGGTTCCTAACACATGAGGATGGTTGCCAATCTATAAAAGGTTATACTACTGGGGATTAATTAAGATGAAGACGTTTGCTACCATCAGAAGTTAATCCCAAGGGTAGGAAGTTTTGAGGATTAATCAGTTGATTTTCAGAGAATTATCTGAAAAGTTGTCTGCCTTCTTCCTATAAAAACCCCTTGCGTTTTCTAATAAAAAGTAGAATTCAACTGAAATATATTTATATTTACTTCTAAATTGAAGATTGAAGGGAACAAAGGTCCCTAGTTGTTTTTGTCAATTAAATATACTAAAGTGGATATGTTGCAACCTATTTTGAAGACTCAACCTACTAGTTGTCATCATACAACTAGTGTTTGTAATGTTATTTCACAACCCTGTGCAGTAAACTTACCCAAAAGTTTATATTTGGTGCTCACTATAGAGGGTGTATTTGAGTCTTGTCAAGAAGTACCACCATGTCATCTGTGCTGGGAGAGGTTCAGCAGTTGTGGAGTGAGCTGGAGAGTGTGAATCAGACCACTCTAATGTTGGCAGCTCAGGCCAATTTATCCCAAATAGAGAATTGCATTTTCAAGGTGGAAGAAGATGCTAACCTTGTCACAGAAGTTAATAATGAATAATTTGGAAAAACATCTGAGTTAGAGTAACAATATTCCAAAGTGGAGAACGGAGCTACTCCTGCTCAAAGTAGCACTTTAAGCCAAGGCCTGATAAATTGTATATTATAGTAAAAACACAATCAGCTACATAAACAAGTACAAGAATGAGAAAACATCAGTGTACTTGTATTCATGTGGAAACGGAGATTGGGGATCAGGACCTATATGAAGATATATGTAATATAGGGAGCATTCAGCCTACTTGAAATATGCCCAGTGCATATGCCGCCATCTCAGCAATGACCCCCAACAACACACCAACTGGCGTTAGAATGGCTAGCAGCACTACTCGTCCTACAACTGAGCATGTGGAAACCAAGGAATTTCAGACCACCCCAAAATTACCACCTTTTCATTGGGATAATGCCCTAGCTTTTTTCATATTGTTTGAAATGACCATTTTCTGTTGCAGTGATCATCAAAAAGCTGTTATTTTATCAATTGTTTAGATACCACTTGTCTAAACTTGGTATTATCCCATTTGCGAGGGGAAAATTGGTTCTGTAATGAGGCAAAAATGCAATTATGAAGTAATTTGAAAGCCCTGAACAAATGGTTAACCAAAATCAGGAGTTCATGGGTATACAATTCTGAAAAGATGAAACCTTAGGAGAATTCACTGACCGTTTCTATGAAGAAGTGCAAATTTTGACGGAAGCTAATAACCTGAGTGATTTTGATGCTCACATCGCCATGAAGGCAGCACTCTGACCCTATTGAGATTTACACCAATCCATGTCATCAACCTTCACCAGTAGTAACACTACTTCTCAAATGGTGGAGCACCTGAAAAAATTGGCTTCCACTTTTGATGCACCAAATTGAAGTGTAAAACAACAACAGCCTTTTTAATTCACATTTGGCAAAAAAAATCCCAAGCCCAAAAAGGATTTCACCAATCAAATGGGAAAAAACCTGATGGTCCAAAATGATTATAAATCCCCACACATCACTTGTAACAGATGTGGAAATACTGGACACTATGCTGCTCAGTTCTAGACTAAGAAACCAAAAGATCAGGTGAAATTTGTTCAGGAAGACGTTACCTATGAGGAGTTGGGAAAAGGTCCTGTGTTCTAGATGAGGAACAATCTATATCTGCAAATTGCCCAGTTCACCCAGACAAGTTTTATTAAATTGATACCTCCGACCTGTTTAAAGATGAACCTGTTCATGATTCTTATCAGCGGAGCACAGTTCTGAATATCCACACTATAAATCAATCAAAATCAAGCGCAATTAATCCTGAAATTATATCAGAAGTTGCCTGACCCTACACTCGTCAACTGTTGGAAAAGGCCCAAAAGGCTGATGACCAAGATGAATTGCTAAAGATGAAGTTGGAAGACATTAACGTTTCAATTGCTATCACTACCATCAAGGATTCATTTCCTGATATATCAGCCCAATTTTTTGCAATCTGGATTTGGCAACTGATGCCGCTATATATTCAGTAAACAACATTTCCCAATATTCTGGGTGTACTTATGCCAACATTTTGGTTAACTGAGTAGAAGTAAGGGCTATTATCAATAGTGGTGCAACAATCTATATTGTGTCTACCAAATTGGTAAAATGTCTAAAGATTTCGCCGGATATAGCACATTGAAAGCAGTATGGTACCGCTGGGCCCAACCCTACTACCTCCTGTGGGGCTTATAGTGCCTTACCTCTTCATTTTGGATTTCTAGTTGTGTCTGAGCCATCAATTGTTCTACCTAATCAAAATTAAAATATTCTCATTGGCACTGACTTCATGTGGAAGTATGGAATAAACTATGACTTTGAGGCAAATACTATGACAATCTTGGGCCAGACACTACCATTGATCTATCATTGGAAGGGGGATGCCCCCCTCACTCAGAGAAATAACTTTATAAACGTGATATATAAGGATGTCATCCTTCCTGTTAGTTATAAAATAGTTGGGGAAAAATCCTCCCTTTACCAAAATGTGTGAATGAAAACTGAGGGATCCCAATTTGAGTAAAAAAGGAATTAATCCCTCCACCTGGAATGCAGACAGTGGTTGATTCTGGAATGACTCTGAAAATTCCTGAGCAATAATATATAGAAATTGAGGCTCCCTGGTGAAGATCAAGAATTGAACCTTGGGTAGCTTTAGGGATCCTAATTCCTGGTCATGGGTAAATTCTTATTCTATTAGCCATTCTGGTAAAAATGCCAATGATAATCAAGCAAAATCAAGCAGTTTTGTTCGCCCAGTTAAACCCTATAACAGAGCTCCATTCCTTCCACGAATTTAAGGATCTAAATGAAATGGGATTACTGGATTCAGCTGGATGCATTCATACATTAATCACATGGGAACAATTATCAGTATTAACCAAAGATCAGCAAAATGAAGTATTGGCTTTAACTAAACAATATCAAACTATTTTCACACAAAACGACCATAATCTTGGGTGAGCAGAAAATGTACTACATTAAATTGACACTGGGGAAGCTGCCCCAATTAGAATGAGACCTATTCAAAGGTCCCAAGCAGCTGATCAGTAGTTGCTGAAGAAATAGAAAGGTTGTTGGAGCACAGATTGCTTGAGCCTTCATACAGCTCATGGGCTAGTCTGATATTAATTGTCAAAAAAGGACAGGTTGAATTAGTTTGTAATTGACTATCACCATCTTAATAAAATCACAAAAAAGACTCTTACCCCTTGGCGCAGATTGATGATGCATTGGATAAGTTAGGCAGGGCTAAATTCTTTTCAGCAATGGACCTCATCTCAGGGTATTAGCAGATTGATATTTCACGTGAGGACCAGGAGAAGTGTGCCATAATAATGTCACAAGGGCTTTACCAACCTACATGGATGCCCAAGGCTTATGTAATGCCCCTGCAACTTTTCAATGGGCTATGGATACCATCTTATGTGACCTCAAATTGTCCTGTGTTCTAGTCTATCTAGATGACATCAATGTTTTTAGTCAAACATTCACTGAGAACTTACAACACTTAGAGGAAGTATTCAAGAAATTAGCTGCTGCCAATCTTAAAATAAAGCCCCAAAAGTGTCACTTCTTTAAGGAGCAGCTAGAATATTTGGGCTTCATTATAAACGTGGATGGATTAAAACATCAAAAACAAAAAATCGATGCTATTGAGCGGATGTCATTGCCAAAAAGTGTTTGTGATATATAAGTCTTTTTAGAATTGGTCAGTTATTATCACCGTTTTATTAAGGACCTTGCAAAAATAGTGGATCCATCATTCCATCTGCTTAAGGATCTAAAAAAAGGGTTTGAATGGAATGAAATGGCCCAAGGAGCATTTGATGAATTATGGCGATAATTGACAACCATCCCAATGCTCAAATATCCAAATTTTGACCAACTGTTTATTATACAATAAGATGCATCGCTCATGGTGATAGGTGCCATACTTATTTGAGTGGACAAACAAGGCGAAGAACACCCAGTGGCATATGTCAGCCATACCTTAACCTAGGCCAAAAGGAATTATATAGTCACCAAGCACAAATGTCTTGCAGTTATCTATGCTTACAAGCAATTTTGTGTTTATATTCATGGGACGCATTTCAAGATTTTAATTAGTCATGCATCTCTCCGTTGGTTGCATAACTTAAAAGAACCTGAGGGAAAACTAGCACAATGGCCTTGAAATTGCAGGCATATGACTATGAAATTGAACATCACACCAGGATAAAAACCAAAATACTGATGGTTTATCCAGACTGTCAGCAATTCTTGTAGTACAAAATTGTGCTGATGATCTATTTGAATGAATGGTGAAAGGAGAGTTGGAGGACAAGCCACCAGAAGTTCAAATAGCGTTATGAAAAGCCATGGAGGGAACAGAACAAAAGAATGGACAGTTATCCAAAATAGTGAATGATAAAAAGGCTTCTGTTCCCAAAACCATCTGAACAAACAGAAATAATTCGCACCACTCACAAAGTTGTTGGCCATGGTGGCCTCAAGAAAATGCTAGAGCACATTTGTTGATATTACTATTAGTAATCATTAAACTATGATATGGTGTATTTCCTTTCCTGTTGTGTGGAGTGTCAGCTCCGCAAGCCACACAAAAATGTGGCTGGATCTTAGTTAGTGCAACCAGGATTTGCCTGGAATACAGTATCAATTGATGTCATGGGACCTCTAAGTACAAGCATTGGAGGAATGCAATATATCATAGTTGCAATTGATCACCTGACCTGATGGATTGAAACCAAGGCTATGGTATGGGTTGATGCGATGAATACTGCAATTTTTATTCTGGATCAAGTAATATATTGTCATGGCTGTCCTCAAGTGATCCTGAATGATAATGAAACGAATTTTACCTCCTTTGTCATACCTCAATTGAACAAACTGATGGGAATCAAGGAGATCATATCAGTCCCATATCAGCCAGAGATGAATGGATTAGTTGAGAGTGAATGCTACCTTAGCCACTATGTTACAAAATTTGATTGTAGGAAAAACGTCTACTTGGGCTTTATACTTAAGTTCAGTGTCATTTTTCTATAATGTCAGCTATCATTCCTCAACTGGGAAAACACCCTTCAAATTGCTATATGGAAGAAAAGCTGCCTTATCACCAATTCTATGCTCGGCATTGGAATTAACTTTGGGGATGAGTCTGGACCAATGTTTAAATCAATTAGCCAACATTATGATTTATTTACAATCCCAAGAATTTACCAAAACCCTTCATGAAAAGTATCCAGGCTAAAACGTATAATAAAAAATGACCACTCATAAAAAAATTCAAAATTGGGGATAAAGTATCCTATTGTGATATGCATGTACTTGGCCAATGAAATAAGCAGGATGCCTTATGGATAGGTCCCTTCAAAGTAATTTCCAAATCAGCAATGGATGCCTATACAATCAAAAATATCTTTGATGGCATATATTTAACTGAGTTCATGGCAAGTATTTAAAAAATTGGCACTAAAAGAATATATACAAAAAAAGTAAAAGAAAAAATTAATTAAACACCAGTAAAAAACATAAAAAATGAAAATAATTTAATAATAAAAATATATAAAAAATCATATTTTAATTACTTGTACTCAAAATCATTGGGCATTATTCCCTACTATTGTCAGCAGGGCCAACTCAGGTTGCAACAGGGTCCATCAGAATTAGTTCCAAGGCGCTAAAGTATATCATCCCTATAAATGAAGAATATCTGCTCTGATTGCAAATGGAGAGCCCAACCTGGGGGAGTACAGGGTTTCCAGTCTATGGCTGGTGTTGAGGCCATATGACTGCACTTAACAGAGGTGGCATTGAGAAGGGGATCTCTGAACTAATGAGAGGGTTAAGTCTAGTAGATGAACTATGAACTAGGCTTGCTAGTTAAGTCTTGAGAAGAAGCAAGTGCTTCTGAAAAACTGTCTCACTGGGTAATTTGGTCAAGTGGGGGAAATGTTGGAAATTTGGTTGACCACATTATCCATCTCACTTGCTGATTAGAAAATTGACAGTTGTTAAAGCAACCAATTGTTTGGCAATGGTTGCTGACTAAATTAATAGTCATAAATATCAAAAAATATAATCTGACAGTTGCTTTTGATTAATATTTCAGTGGGGATCATACTAAACTAAATTATTAGTCAAAAATCTTCAAAGGACATAATCTGATAATTGAATTGATAGATAATTTGTCAGGCAGAGATTGATGTATCCCCCTTTAGGTTGGGACCACCTAGTGCTAAAGAAAAGATAATTCAGCAACATGCATCATGCCTAACAATATTAATTAGACAATTTGATGAGGTCCTGATTGCCAATAGTCAGATTGCTATGATAAATCATTACAACAGAGGCGCTGAATGATTATGGTCGTTTTAACGAAGCTACTGAAGCATTTTAACGCTTGGTTTGGTGGTAGCTAGTAGTAGTAATCAAGTAATATGGCCCCCATAACATCTGTGTACAGTTCCTAACACATGAGGATGGTGCCAATCCATAGGAGGGTATACTGCTGGAGACTAATTAAGATGAAGACATTTGCTACCATCAGAAGTTAATCCCAAGGGTAGGAAGTTTTGAGGACTAATCAGTTGATTTTCAGAGAATTATCTGAAAAGTTGTCTGCCTTCTTCCTATAAAAACCCCTAGCGTTTTCTAATAAAAAGTAGAATTCAACTGAAATGTATTTATATTTTAATTCTAAATTGAAGATTGAAGGGAACAAAGGTCCCTAGTTGTTTTTCTCAATTACAATTACCAAAGTGGATTCGCCATCACCTATTTTGAAGACTCAACCTACTAGTTGTCATCATACAACTAGTGTTTGTAATGTTATTTCACAACCCTGTGCAGTAAACTTACCCAAAAGTTTACAATGACCCAAATGCAAATCTCAGATGTGATAACAGCTCCTCCCACTGACACAGGCATTTTGACCTCAATATACAAAGCGTGATCAAGTTTACTACTAGCGCTCAGCTTAGTGGTCAGGGCGGAAATGATGTGATAGATTAATACTATCCATATTTTCCCCATGTGGTTCTTATTTGCACATCATCAGAACAGTGATGCCTTATATACTTTGGATCATATCATGGGTGTTGGAGTACCCCTGATGGAAGCCAAGTATTTCCTTGGCACGTCAGTTGTCTGACATATGCTACCAGTAGCTAATAAAAAATAGTGACAATGGTCACAAGCACATACTGGACTTAAGGCCCCACTTATTATTTGCCTAATCTAACCCCCACTCAATTTTTGTTCTCTGATATTTGGTCAGGTGGGAGAAAATTTTGCAATTGGTCTGACCAACCATATTTATTCTAATCTATTTTTCTAATTTTACTATTATATAGACAAAAGGAATAAACTATTGTGCCTTGAGGCTGATCTCAATCTATAGAATTATTTACTATGGATTCATCACCCCTGCGCCCAAATTTTAAGTGTAGTTGCTAATTAATAATGTTAAAATACTTTCAGTTACCTCTTCTGGCACCTTGTTATACCTTGAGATGACCACATAATCCAACCTTTTAACCAATTAATAAATTATACAATTAAGTTATAATTGTACAGTTTCAGTTATAGTGGCTGACTGATGGGATTATTGTTGGGCATCATCCCCAATGATATTAAGTATAATTTGATGAGGGAATAACACATAACAGTAGAATTACTGCAGTAAATCAGATAATATCTCAGCAGAGTTTGCCAACTGATGAGATTATTATCATCATTTACCCCGACAAAATTAAGCAATAATTTGATATGGGAGCAACACCCAATAGTCAGAGTATAGGGAATCGTTCATAGTGGAACAAATGGGGAGTCATCAGAATCTACCAAAGCGTTTGAATGCCAGAAGTAGAGAGTAGGATTGTTATTGGCCAAAACAATTGGTTTTGAGTCCCTAATACCAATTTTTTGGTTGCCAAACAGCTGAGGATTACGCTGCCTAAGAAACTCAAGGCAACGGTACCTGACGAGATTCAGTGCCTAACACTTGAGAGTCAAACCAGCATAGGGACACAAATAATTACCAGCGTACAGCTGAAAAGTTGTGTGCAATTTTAACTATAAAAACCCCCAAATATTTCCTAACAAAAGTAGATAAAAACTTGGGAATAACTTAGTTGTTTTACACCAGTTGTTTAACATTGCTCTTAAGAGAAGAGTGCAAGGATCAGATATCCTTAGATTAGTTTTATCAAACCTCCGATTGACTCTGCATGAAGAGAATAGGGAATTGTTCCTACTAGATTAAATATATCTTCAAGAGGAAGAAGCACCTGGTTAGCTTTGGACCTTTTACTCAACGTGGCTTTTGGGAAATCAACAATAATAGTCTTCATACTATTATTGCCCCAGTTTATCAATTTCAATCAAACAATCAATGCAAGTATCCACTAATAAGTTTAGTTAAAATCTAGGGTCAGAAGCGAGCAACCATCCAAGCGCCCATATTTTAACATCTGTGCTCACTACAGGGGTTAGTTGAGGTGTCAAAAGCCAATTTAAACAATGATGTCTTATAAGGAAGAGCTTTGGAAGCTCTGGGAAGAACTACAGGCTTTAATCAAAATGTGCTCAGCTTGTAATCTCAAGCTGATGTTAGCACCTTAGAGGGGCGTGTGATTAAGGCGGAAGAGATACTCAAACAAGTAGGAACAGTGAATAACGACCTGTGTGGAAAAGTTGCCTCTTTGAATCAGATAGAGGGTGAAATTGTTAAAGAAATTTTATTTCAAAAAATTGAATGGTAAGCAGATTGATAACGCATCTGGCAGTTTCATGAAGAGATGGAGAAAATGGCAAAGCGTATTGTGGAATTGGAAAATCACAAATGTGATTGTGAGCAATTTGAAGAAAATGAGGCTGACAAAAAAGCATGAAAAACTCCAATTAGGAAAACCTCTCCGCCCCAAAATATGGCCAATCATTTGCTGGTGTTTCAGAAATGACTCCCAAAGCCACTCCTATGGCTACTCAAATAGCTGGGAAAGAATCTTCTATTAGTGGAGCAACTGAGGAATTTCGATATATGCTGAAATTGCCCACCTTTCACCAGGATAACGCCACAGCATTTTTCTGCTTATTTGAGATGACCATGTTTGGTTATGCAGACTGTCAGAAAGTGGTGATTTAAATGAACTGTCTTAGCACTGATTGCCAGAATCTGGTGCTACCCCATCTCAATGGGGACAACTGGTCATATAAAGAAGCAAAAGCAGCAATTATCTTGGAGTTTGGAAGCCCTACTCAGATGGAAAATTGCCTAAGAGTTCATGGGTATACAATTCCACAAGAATGAGACCCTGGCTAGTTTTTCTGATCAGTTTTACAAATAATCCCAGATCTTGGCAGGGGCAAAAGTGCTTAATGACTTTGATGCATGCATAGCCATGCAGGCGGTGCTTAGGCCTTACCACAAATTGCATCAGATTATGGCAGCAGCACTAGTAACTGAAGTAATGACCTCACAGATGGTGGACCATCTGAAGATTTTGGGAGCAACTTTTGATGCGCCCAATCAATTTTATGGTAAAATTCCAACTGAAGATGATAAAACAATGGTGGAACTAGAAGATGATGTTTTTCGAGAATTTTGAAATGTCATTAATCAGCAGAATCAATTTGTATTGGGGAAAAACCCCTTTGGATCTAAGTGGAAGGATAAATCAACTAGCCACTATTGGAAAATTGGAGTGACAGGACAATTTGCCACCCAAAATTGGGAGAAGAAATCATGATGATTTATGAATGTTTTAATTCCCAAAGAGGAGGATGAAACTTCCCAAAATTTGTGAAAAGGCCTTGCCGTAGAAATGTGAACCACTTGGCACTGCAATAGAACCTGTTCCACCAGATATCTACTTGGAATAAAGGCATCCGCAGGACCAGCTTGGGTTGCAACTTGGTCCACCATGAGAAGTCCTGAGGTGTTAGATGAGATCAAAACAATAGGCAATTAATCCAGAAAGCAGTGGATGAAGTCAGATGATCTTAAATTAGTTAATTAATGAGAAAGGCAAGGAATGCCAAAAAATAGGATCAGATTTAGATAACTTCAGAAAATGAAAATGTCACCAAAATTAATCTGTGCAAGTAGTGGATCAATTACAGATCTATCAGCAGAATTAATCTAAACGGTTTAGTTAGATAATAATGCCAAGAAATAGTATCAGATATAGGCAAATTTGATAGAGCAAAACGTATCCTTTGACAAGAAATAGGATCAGATCCTGACAAATTTGGATTAAGAAAACATATCAAGTTAATCTGTGCGCCTGGGGATCATGTACAGATCTATTGGCAGAGTTAATCTGAATGTTTGAGTCAACAAATAATGATGGAGTAAAATTTAAAAAAGGAAAAATGAGTTGGACGCCCTATGGATGGGACTGTTCAAAATTATTTCCAGGTCAGCAAATGATGCCTATATGATCAAGAATATTGAGGATGGTCGCATAGTTAATATAGTCTATGCAAAATACTTAAAGTATTTGACTTAAAGAATCAAAATACAAATATGAAAAAAAGATAAAAGGATGCATAAAAATATAAAAACTAAAAAAATATAAAAAATTGATTTTATTTCTAAGCAGTGATGCATCTAACGATATTCCCACCTACCAAGTGTGGAGGAAGAAAAATAATGGGCACAAGTCCCAAGCAGTTAGCAGGATCAGGATGGGCTAGAAGTAGATCCACTGGAATAGTCCCTATCAACGAGATGTTGAAACCTGTCCTGGGGTTGGTACAGGTAGCAAGGTGCCAATGAGACCCATCCTGGGTTTTGTACAGGTTAACTATGGGGTCACAAAAACCTGTCCTGGGGTTTGTACAGATGGCAAAGTTCCAACGAGACCCATCCTGGGGTTTGTACAGGTGGACCAGTTGATCTTTTAGCAAGGATGCAAAGATGGGACTAGCATGGCGTGATGTTGTGGTAACTGTGCTTGAGAAAAGGCGGTAACATGTAGTAACCAAGGATAAGAAGTCATCGAAAACTAAGAAGAGCATGTGGAAATTGAGTGCAGACAGAGCTGCACTCCGCTGAGGACATAGAGTTATGAAAAACCAAATATGAGCTCAAGCTGAGGCGGCTTCCATCTCCAAGGGTTCTATCTTCCATTGGATAATCTGGTCAAGATAGGGGATATGTTGGAATTTGAGAATACTACATAATCCAACCTTTTGACCAATTAATAAATTTGACAATTATGTTATAATCATATAGTAGCAGCAACAGTGGCTAAGTGATGGGATTATCATCAGGCATCATCCCCAATGATATTAAGTATGAATTTAATGAGGGAATAACACCTGACAGTAGAATTATTGCAGTAAGATATTTAATATCTCAGCAGAGTTTGCCAACTGACGAGATTATTTATCAGCAATCATCCCCGACAAAATTAAGCATAGATTTGATATGGAGCAACACTTAATAGTCAAATAATAGGGAATCAGTCTGAGTGAAACAAATGGGGAGTCATCAGAATCTACCAAAGCGTTTGAATGCCAGAAGTAGAGAGTAGGATTGTCATTGGCCAAAACAATTGGTTTTGAGTCCCTAATACCAATTTTTTGGTTGCCAAACAGCTGAGGATTACGCTGCCTAAGAAACTCAAGGCAACGGTACCTGACGAGATTCAGTGCCTAACACTTGAGAGTCAAACCAGCATAGGGACACAAATAATTACCAGCGTACAGCTGAAAAGTTGTGTTTAATTTTAACTATAAAAACCCCCAAATATTTCCGAATAAAAGTAGATAAAAACTTGGTAATAACTTAGTTGTTTTACATTAGTTGCTTAACATTGCTCTTAAGAGAAGAGTGCAAGGATCAGATATCTTTAAATTAGTTTTATCAAATCTCCGATTGGCTCTGTGTGAAGAGAATAGGGAATTGTTCCTACCAGATTAGTATATCTTCAAGAGGAAGAAGAACCTGGTTAGCTTTGGACCTTTTACTCAACGTGGCTTTTGGGCAATCAACAACAATAGTCTTCATACTATTATTGCCCCAGTTTATCAATTTCAATCAAACAATCAATGAAAATATCCACGAATCTGTGTAGTTAAAATCTAGGGCCAGAAGCGAGCAACCATCCAAGCGCCCAGATTTTAACACAATTCTAATTACTGATAGTTATAAACAAGTTTTGATTCTTTAATCCTTGCTGGTGAAGCTTAATTTTCTGATACCTTGTCTACCTTGGGCTAAGGCCCCAGTTTTACTATCACATTTATTAATATTTGTTTTATTGTCAATACCTTGTCCCATGTTAGCATAAAGGAGCTTCCAATAGGTTTAGCTATTATCATTTGGCCATTCAATAGTTTTAATTGGTGGAGTGTATTTTAATATAAATGCCCCAAATTCTAGGCATCCATTCCCTCATTCTATTTTTATATTATGTAGCTGTTTTATTATTATAGGTGTGATGCTGAGTTGCAACAGTGAGAACCCTGGGAGTGAGAAAGCATATTTATGAGGGATTGTCTTTAGGGGAGGGATCTTTTTTTACTTGATCTTTGTAAGTTAATCTATGATGAGAATAACCCACCACCTGATAGCCACTACTAGAATAGAATACTACAGTGTGGCAATTATATTCTAAATAAAAACTTATTTTCAACTAATTTGGGAATTATTCACTGTTTTCTCAGGCATCTGTCTTCATAAAGATTGCTTTTATTAAGTGCATATCTACCTGTGCTGTTAGAACTCAACAACTAAGCACCAGGTTTAACACCCTCACTCCAATATTGCTACCAAAACCAAGCCTCACATATTTTTCTATCGCTCCAAAGCCATGTTGCACCATTTTTCACGCATTCAAACTGGACCCTACCAAACCTGATAATCTCCCAAAGGTTCTTTTTCCTCTTATTATGGGCAATTCAGCATGCTTTTGAACCAGAATTTATCATAACATATTACCAATCACCTAGGGAGTTGCGTCCGTTCCTAACTCAATGTTTAGTCTTTTGGATGCTTTTACCCAAAGTTTTACCTTATGAAATCTCCTGACCTACTTTACTATACATACTAAACTTTATATCATGATAATTTAAATGGTGGTTAGCTACTATATATGCATGTAGCTCTCTTTCAATGGTAACATGTTCCATCAACTAAGCGTGGGTAATACTCTTTCTAAGGTATTTATCTGAGAATTAATAGGTGATGGAACATGATCTTTTTCAAGGTCAGCCTATGAGGGTATCTAGTAATTTTTTGTATTGTAGGCAATTTTTAACAATCAAAATGTTGTAACAGTGTGTCACAGAAGTGGCTAATGAAATTAAGACTGACTTGCCAGTTGGGGTGCATAAACACCCAAAAATAGAAAGCTGGGGGCATAGCCATTCAAATGACCTGGTAATGTTGGGGAGAGAAGTGATATGGGGTGACAACTGATGACCACCATCACCACCAGTTCTATTAATAACCAAATGTAGATGCCACAGTGGTAGCATATTCTGCTGCAGTTAGCACCTTGGGACCCACAGAGGGCCAAGAATGTGCTGAGTTGCCATGGATTATTGAGCATGCAGAGAGGTCATGGAACCTTGCCCAACGTGGAGAAATTATCTACAATAGAAAAAAATACATCTTGACGCCAGAGGGCGATAAAAAATGGTGGCATCCCCAAAATGTAATTAATGGTATTAATCTGTTTGTTGCATTTTGATTTGGGTTCAGATTTTCTGAATCCAAGCCAATTCATTTAAAAATATTTTTTGTATTTGTCAGATTTGGACGCTGGGTTGTGCCTCGCCTTAATTATTGATTAAACTCTTAAGAGTCAAATCAATGGTTTGGGCGAGGCCCCAGAAGGTTGACCTTTAAGATTGAGCCCGCGCAATTCCAAACTTTGTTCAGAATTCTCTCTCTCCCTCTTGATTCCCACTCTAACATGGGTTTCTCTGGTGGCCTCAGGGACACCCTTACCTCATCTTACATAATAATCTGCGCACAACAAGTTTTGTCACATTTACAAAAACTTGGAATTTTGGTCCTGATCTCCCTCAAAAATCCTATCTTTTACTTGGTGTGTTTTGCATCAGATTATTGGGATCATGTTTGTCCATGTCTCTTTATTTATAATAAAATAAGATTAATTCTGTGGTTTGCAACCTTGCATCCTTATTTCATCTTTGCCTCACTTAAAATTTCCCCTAATTATGAGGTTTACTACTTCAAGAGTCCAGCTCAAACTGGACATTCAGCGTCAATTGCATCAAACCTAAGGTAAGATGATAATCAGAAACTGGGACGTTTCCAACCATTACATGAAAGGCCACTAACATGATAACTTCATTCAAGGAGGGAAGGAAGAAAATTTATGATAATGGCCACTAAGACCCAGTCATTGCGCAAACCTGGGAACATGATACTCAGTAGCAGCAGCAGCAGAAAGTGGTAAAAAATGTAACTGTAAATTGGGTTGAAAAGGAAATTTTTTATAAGCAAACCTTTTGAAAAATGACCAACAACCATACCAGTGAGGGATGGTTGTCTTAAATACTAGAGGGCTTGGGGAATAAATGTGGTTGCATGAACTGAAGGTATTGTGATCCCAACTGATTCCAGTGATATGATATTTCATAACTAACTTGACACTATATTGACCTTCCTCTGGCCAGCTGAATCTAGCTCAAACTTTGCCACTAAATTTTTACCCCCACCATAATTCCACTTGGCAGATCAGCGATCTTTATTTGGTGGGCAAATGGTTGCACCCATGGCCAGGATGCATAGGGGTGATCCCATTGGTTATTGAATGGATTTTTCACCCTCAAACCCAGAGGAGTTGGACCCCCTCTTTCAGCAAAAGAGAAGTACCCTGGCAGGTTTTTGAACCTTATTGTAACACTACTAGAGCAATTCTGCCGCCCTTCAATTTATTTATTTTCCTGCCTCCTCAGCAGAACTTAATATCACCGCTGGGGGTATATGCCCACCACTTTCAATCTGGTGGAATCCTCCCACTACCATCACCTCTATGCATACCCTCCTGATCCGCTGGAGCATCCCTTGCATGGTAAAGAAAGGGGGAAAGGGGGCAACTTTGAGTGTGTATGCCAAAACCTACCTCTCATCCACCACATGGGTTAGATTGCCCTGGGTTATTAGGGGGATGGCCACCTTTCTTTGCCACCTTTTTGGTGCAGAATGGGAATTCCATGCGGTCAAGGCACATGGAGTGCTCCACCAGACTTACACAGTGGTTGGATTGTCCACATACACTAATGATTCCTAGAATAGTAAGATCCCAATGATTAGTCTTATAAAAGTCAATCTAGATCTTTTTACTCAAATTATGGTTACACATCTGAGCACTTTAGGCATAGTCTAGCTTAACTATCTCTCAACCGACCTTAGTTAGGTTAATCACCTGCCCATAGACTTGAATGCTAGTTAACTATATACTAGAAAGCCTTAAATCTGTTTCAATTTATTTTTTTGATTTTAGCAAAACCATCAGGGGCTTTACACAGGGGATTCACATGGTCCTTGTTGAGATTCTGATATGACTGGACAATAAGAAATAGGTAGTTTTGGCAAAATTTGAGATTGGCCAAACTGAAGAGCATGATAATATTGATGAAAACCTGGACATAAGGCGGTAGGGCAATATCAAGCTTCAAACAAACGTTTAGTGGATCACCTCTAGTCAGATGATAAGGCAATGTCGATGTATGATGAATAATTAGTAGATTTCCTTAAACTAAGGTGATCATGAGTTTAATAGATTTTAGACTTTGCCAGAACCAATGAGAATATAGTGTAAACAAATAGTCTAAGTAAAAGGGTCAGTATCAACTAAAGTTGATGATATATAATAAAGATGAGAAGATTGAAAGAAAGAGGATTGTTTGTATTTATCAGGTAGCGAGCAGAGCAGAAAGAACCAGCTAAATTATATTAATAGATAGAGGGTGTTTTTAAAGCAAGTGCTTCATATTTTATTATTATTATGATTCCTGTTTGTTTCAAGGACTGACAGTCTTCAAATTGTCCATCCGTTGCTCAGTGGGTTGAACCCTGTGCAAAATCTCCCAGCATATCTCAATAATACCACCAAATTATAACATTGGTGCTCACTACAGGGGCCCATTGAACAACACCAAAATAAAAAATAAATAAATAATTCCAGGCATCAGCTATGTCACATTAGGCCTGCACTGATGGGGAACCTTTTGACACACTGTTCCAACCAAATATGCGGAAATTTAACTTGCCTTAACGCTGTGCTCAGAAGGTAGGATGAGCTTCTTCAGGAGGTTTGTATTGATAATCTGCCTCCATTTGATCGCAATGGGAATATTCATGTGTTTTTTATGTGATTAGAGTTTGTAGCAGAAGGATCCTCAGATTAGCATAAAGCAAAACTGTTAATATTCATCTTGGATGTTGGAAATGCTGATCAAGTCTCCTGCTATCTTCCATAAAGTTCTGTTAAATAACAAGAAGTGAAGGATACTGTGTTGCGTTTGTTCATAGGAACTGTAAAGATGTCATAATGGAAGGCTAAGTCCTTGACCATCAGGTTTCAGCATAATGAGACCCTCACTGCATTTGCCAATCACTTTATGGTGGTAGCTCACATGTTAAACAGGTAAGGGACTTTATCCAAATCTGACGTGTGCATTACAATGACCTCTGCAGCAAAGCCATACCACAAGCTTTACAATTTCATGACCCCTAATTTTGGACAAAGATGTACCCCTGCTCAAAATTATTCAGTTTTTGCATCATCTATTCACTACCTTCTCCCTCCAATATAGATTGGGAACATACCGCCACCATTGCTGGACATTCTTATACAGGGGAATTATCCTGTCCAGTTCAGATTCTGCCGAGTTACCCCCAGAAGTTCAACTTTTGCTTCAGCTTTGCTTATTGCTATCTGCCCAACTACTGACCAGGGCCTAATTATGATGACTTTCATCAGTCATTCTATTGACCTAAGTCTGTTTATGAAAATCACCTACAGTCCAACTCTTAGCATAGCCCATCTCACCATAATCAAGGGTGCAGTACCTATGGGTTAAGTTGTTTTTGAATGCGGCCACCCTGGGCACTTGGCCTAAGGTTACCCCAATCATTGGGTCCATTTCAAACAGCAGGACCAGTACTATCAGGGAAAAGTCAGAGCGGAGTAGAGCTGGGACTCTCTACCTCCGCTATTCCAGTCCCAAACTTTACACCTGAACCTATCAATGTATATTTAGCGGAAGTCCTCAGTACAACGATGCATTCCTAAATCAGCAGCCAGTTGGAGGGGTGAATGTATTGTCTCAAGTGCTTTCCAAGGACATGGCGGAAGAAGGACCTCAGGAGCATCTAAAGTCTTAAAGCTGTCAAATGTTTGACCAAGTTTCTACAGATGAGCTGGATCCATCTTCTGATGCACCTACCCTGAAGGGGGTAAACGTTACCCTCCCTGTGGATTCTATTGTTAGAGAATACCCTAAAGTCAGTGAGGGTATTATGGGCTTCCTTGGGAAATGAGATCCTTTAAAGTTCCACATACTAAACAATCAAAATTCATCTTACTCTAAGTGTATGTACTGTGACATTGTTGAAGCAAAAACCTGAATCTGCAATATAATGAATAAGGGCGCTCCAGTTAACATAGTTTCACTAAGTTGGTGGAAAAGTTAACATTTAAACCTGATGTGGAATATCAAATGGTATATGGGACAGCTGGAGCAGAAAACATGGTCTCTGAGGGAGCGTACAGTGCGCTACCTTTGCAGTTTGGGTCAACTGTCATTGTAGCCTCAGTATAGTGTTGCCAAATGATAATTATGACATAATAATTTAAACCTCTTTCATGCAACACTTCAGGGCTGTCATTGATATGACAGAAGAGACCTTTGAAATATTGGGTCAGCGGATCCCAATTTACTTTACCTTCAGTGGAGTGCTAAGGATCCATTGGACATGGTACATTTTAACCTCCCCTATAGTGATGGGGTGATTCAAGTGCAATATCATCAATTAAAAAAGAGGACCCAGACTTCCCCCATCAGTTATATGAATATCAAGGGCTGCCTCTCAGAGCTGCTGGGTCTGATCCATTACCTCTGGGTATCAAGTAATATTAAACATCAAGTTAGAAGTGGAAGTACCAGCCAGGCTCTATGGGGAGGTCATTGGGCTATATCAGCAATTGTGGCTGGAGCCCCATGTGGCTTCAAGCATATACTACCAGAACACAGAGAGATCAAGGTTTTACTAGCGAATCTACAGAACAAATCATTGCAAATCTGCCAACACCTAATAGTGGATTATTTACACTTGGCCCCTGTTGAGGTGATCCTTCAGTTTCACGAGTTTGGGTCACTGGAAAAATTTGGTCTACCTATCAAACCATAGTCTGACATAATGGCTGTGGTACCACATGATGAATTAATGGTGTTATCAGAAGCATAGAAGTATTTAACAATAGCTTTTTTAAAAATATAAGGAGATTTTTGCTTTTAATAACCATGATTTAGGGTGCATTCATAGGGTGGTCCATTGGTTGGACAATTGAGATCATCCTCCCTTCAGGTCACAGCTAATCCACCAATTGAGGGCAGCTGAAGAAGTAGTTACTGAGGAGATTGAAAAGCTGCTGGAGAAAGGGATGCTTGAACCGTTGAAGAGTTTGTGGACTTCACCCACCCTAATTGTAAAAAAGAATGATGGTATTAACCAGGTGGTAATAGACTACTGGAAGCTCAACAGTATCACCAAGAAGGATTTGTACCCTTTGACACGGATTGATGATGCCCTGGATCAGTTGGGGGGAGCTTGCTACTTTTCAGTAATGGATTTGATATTGGGCTATTGGCAAATTAAGTTGCCCATGGCAGATCAGGAGAAATGCACCGTTATCATATCCAAAGAGCTATTCCAACCAACCCATATGCCTCAAGGGCTGTGTAATGCACCAGCATGTTCCAGCGGGCGATGGACACTATCCTTGGCAACTTAAAGCTGTCGTGCATTCTTGTGTACCTAGATTATATCAATGTCTTCTCTTGGATGTTCTCAGAGCATCTTTTCCATTTGGATGAGGTAATCCACTGGCTTACTGCAGCCAACATCAAGATCAATCCTCATAAAATCCACTTCTTCAAGGCACAACTGGAGTACCTTGGGTTTGTGGTGGATGCGACCAGGCTGAAGCCCCAACCAGCCAAGGTGAAGGCTTTCCAAAAGATAACTATGCCAAACAGTAAGCGTGATATACAAGTGTTTTAGGGATGGTTGGCTACTACTGGCACTTCATCCCCAACTTCAGTTGTATCAGAGATCCACTTTTTGAGTTGTTAAAAAATGATACCGCGTTTAAATGGACAGAATGCTGACAATGCTCTCTTGATACACTTTGGATGGCACTAATAAGTATGCCAGCGTTTTGCTACCCAAATTTTGATAGAGAGTTTATCATCCATATGGATGCATCTATTTCCGCTGTAGGTGCAGACCTACCCAAAAAGATGATGAGGGGGAGGAGCACACAGTGGTGTACAGCAGTCAAAATCTGAATTGCCACGGAGATAATTATACTGTGACTGAGCGGGAGTGCTTAGCGGTGATATATGTGTATAAACAATTCTGGGTATATCTCTACAGGGTAAATCAAAAGTGGTAACAGATTGTCAGAAAATCGACTATGGGCTCTGCTAGTTGGCAGGCTAACCAGTATGAAGACTGGTCAGCTCTTGCCATTTTACCTTAAGCGTTGGGGCCATCAACACCAGCTAACCCCTTGTCATGTCACCCGCGCCATTTCAGGGATCCCCTAGCCTAATCCCTAACCAACAAAATAGATATAAACTTATAAACAAAGGTAGAATAGGCAAAGGGATATATTTATTGAAAGGGAAGTGCCAGGTATTTATACTATTTACAAAAGGGCTACTGCACCACCGCCGACCTATTAGCTCTTCTGCTGGTTCTTCCAGCCAACCACTCTTCTTCTACACTATTCTCTTCCCTGGCATCAACCCATATGCTCCATCCTTCCTGATGTCTGAATTAGTTTTGGCTCATCCTCAGCCTTAAGTCACTGGTGAGCCATATAAATAATTACTCTAATTAAATGTCAAATTTGGATTTGACCTTTGAGTTGATAATAATACGCCAGAAACAACTTCAGTCGCTTGCTTCAACTCAGAATATCTCAGCATCTTGCCAACATCTCTTCTCACCTTATCTTAGTTGACTGATTAGAAATCGCCTTATTCAGGCAATAGTGATTATACTAAATGGGGCACAGGAAACAACCTTAGCCACCTTCTGAACTTGTAATTGTCAGATCCACTGACATCAAACAAATAGTACAGGCATAGAATTCATAGATGGATGATTGAAGCAAATACATTAGCTTTCTGCCAGAAATTCCACAACTGCCTATGAATGGCAGTTGGCATCAAACACTGATTCTGCTGACTGATACCAATTGGATCATCCTTGGCTAATAGTTGCCAGTAATCCTTATGCTAATTTGGGGCCACTGATTGGCCCCACTTGAACCTAAATACAAACTCAGCGGAATACTAATTTCATCTCAACCCCAATTGGGGAGCAACTAACCAGCAATCATATCAAATAACACGAAATTCAGTCAATAAGCCATTCTGCCAGGATTGGCCATATCATCCCAAATAACAATCAATCATTGGAGGATTTCATCTGGTTATAATTCTGACACAGATCATGCTTTGTTATGCTGGTTGCAAAACTGCAAGGAGCCTGAAGGGTGGCTAGCCCAATGGGCCATTAAACTGCAGGCTTTTGACTTTGAGATCATTCACCGCCCAGGAGCAAAACACCAGAACGCTGATTGTTTATTGAGATTTCCAACGGTTGCCATCACAGCAGATCTGAGCAATGTGATGCATGATAAAATGCTCAGCAGCAAATACAATGATGAACCGCCTTAAGTTGTAAAAGCTTTATACAAGATGTGAGCAAATACCTTCCAATGGAATGGTGAGTTGTATTAGCGGATTGGCAATTCTATGGTAATACTTTTTGTGACCCATGGCATAGCCTAGCATTATCATGAGTGCACATAAGGCAATTGGACATGGTGGAGTGTGCAAGACGTTGGAATTGTTGTGGCCCCACTATTACTGGGAAAGCATGAACTTCCATGTTCTTGAAACTATCTCCTGCAGCAACAGTGTCAAGTTGAAAAGCTGTTCTGCCAGAAAACCTCATATTGGTTAGGGAAACCACATTTTGTTTGGCATACAGCTTTCATTAATATTGTTGGCCCCCTGCCAATGTAAGCTAAACATCTAAATACATTCTGGTGGTGATTGACCACTTGACCAAGTGGGTTGAAGCATGGTCAGTACACAATCTGTGGTAGTCATGGTGGCTAAGTTTGTAATGAAATGTATAATTCAGTGACATGACTATTCTTAAATTCATCTTTACTGACAACAGGACCAACTTCACCTTTTGCATTTTACCCAAGCTCAACAAATTGATGGGCATCCATAGAGTTCTAACAACCCAATATCACCTCAGGTCTAATGGTATGGTTGAGTGAGTTACTGGAACTTTGGCAAACTTACTAAGGTAGTTGGTAACAGATTCACCTTCCAATTGGAGCTCTCTCCTATCCACCGCCATCTTTGCCTATAATATTAGCTATCACTTGGCCATGGAGAAGAGTCCCTTTCAGCTACTATATGGATGGCACCCAGCGCTACCAGCACTTCTCAATGCCTGTGTGGAAGATACCGGTGGAGTAGATCTACAATACTACTTGACCAACCTGGCATAAACTGTAATCAAGCTGCAAACCAAAGCATACTATTTTCAGCTTGACCAAAAAGGTAAGAACCAAGCTGCTGATAAGGTACAGCGTAGCAGGCTATCTCAGTTCCAAGAAGGAGAGATGGGTCATTTCATGACCAGCACAGGTTTGGGCAGAAACACAAGTTAGCCAACATCTGGATTGGTCCATTTGAGATAATTGAGAAGACAAGCACTATGCCTACACTATCAATGACCCTGCAAGCAGTCAGATCATTAACCAAGTGCATGCAAAGTTCCTTTAGGCATATAAAGAACTAAGATACTTATTGTTTAGTTAAGGGAAATAATGTCAAGATTCTGATATGATTGAATTATAAGCCTTAAGTATTTTCAGTGAAATAGTGAGATTGGCTAAACTGAGAGTATGATAATTTTGATGAGCGCCTGGACATAAGGTGATAGGGCAATATTGAGCTCCAAACAAATGTTTAGTGGATCACCTCCAAATAAGGCAATAAGGTGATGTTGATATGCCAAATAATTAGTAGATTGCCTCAAACTAAAGTGATCATGAATTTAATAGATATGTGGGATCCGCCAATGGATGCCACAAATAATTTATTAAAGTGAGATATTTACTTTTTAATAAAAGTATAAAATAACACTTAATAAAGTTTTTTATATTTTTTATTATTTTTTGCAGGGCAAAACCAGGAAAGGTCCCTTTATCAATACTAGCTTTTCCTATTTAAACTAGTTTAAATTTTGAGACCAGGGGTATTTGAGGCAAAAGAATGCAAAGCTCAGTTGTCTAAATTAGGAAATATAGGCTTTTGGCCTATCAGATCGAAGATGAAAATTTTTTGGAGGCAGAACTGACCTGTGTGGTAATGATTTAATGAATTGTATCCAATTACCAGCAAGTAAAATCTTTTTACCTCAGCAGTGGTCAGACTCGGATGGTAATGATTGGGTAATTTGGCAGTGGTCAGACTTGGATGGTAATGATTGGTTAATTTTTACCCTATCATCTTCAAGTAAAATTTGCACCTCAGCGGTGGTTAGACTCGGATGATAATGATTGGTTAACTCACCCAATCATCAATGGGCAAGATCTTCTTGCCTTGCAGAGAGTTCCATCCGTGCAATATTATACTCCTCAAATTTGACCGAAGAGTCAGAGTATTCCTATTATTAATTATTACCTTTTTAAGCAATTTTTATGATAAATTGTATTTTTCTGGTTGTTAGGATTCCACCAAGAATCCACTAAGGTCTTTTTGCTGTAAGTACTCATATTGTTGATATCCATAATATTATCTATAAGTTGGGCAGGTGATGGGCCAATCATAGTAGCAGAATTGGGAACACTAATACCTATAACATTCTTTTTCTTAAATCAAAAAGGAAAATGTCTGACATTGCCCCCCTCAAGAATGTTGGTAGGGGTGTTGCGGTTAGGTAGTATGGTACCTTTTCATCCTCTTAAGAGGTAGGAAGGGGGGTGCGGAGCTTATTGGCAGCCTGCCCTTTTTTTCCCGCTGTTTTTGCAAGGTTGGTGTACATGCAGGAGTAATCTTTCTTGCTGGGTTCAGTATTGGCTAGAACTAAGGGAACTTCATAGTTGAGCAATGACAAGAACCCTTGCTTAATATTGATAATGCTGTCATATTCAATCATGAACTGAGTGCCTATAAGCATATCATAAGTGTTGTTATCCAAAGCCACTGCAGGGGCTGATAGGATAAGCTTCCCAATCTGAATGGGAAGGGATGAGTAAGCACCCAGCGCATGGGTGTTGTTTGGGCCAGCGGTTCCATAGTCTTGGTTGTACTCCAAGTCAGATGCAAGCTTGATCTTTTTCATCAGCTTGGAGGAGATTACGTTCACTGGGGAGCCTGTATCTAGGATGGCCATCACCTGAACTTTTTGGATAACCACTTCGACCTTTGTAAGTATCCCCCCAAAAGTGGGCGATAGGCTAAGACCTCCCTAAGATGAAAATTGGAGGTTAATTTGCATGCGGTCTTGGGGTAATTTTTTGGATGGATTTCATGGTATGGCCATGCTGGATAGGGCGAATAAGATGAGACACCACCTCATCTGCGTCACTAGCAGTATTGATAATGATTGGCTCCCCTAAAACTTGGCAGAGATACATCTCTTCAGGTATGGTGGCTTCATCTACTACTCCAGCATTCAAGCGATCAGGAACTTCCACTTCAGCAGGTGCCCCTACAATGTAATAGCCAACCTCATCTGTATCCCCTTCAGAATCTTCCCCTGGGGTATTTGTAACATGAGGTAATGGCATAAGTTGATTAAGTGAGTTAGGCACATTAGTTTTGTTAGCAATAGGGGTGCCTTTCCCTATGCTGACATTTCTTTTCCCTGCTCCTGTTCCTCAGCATCAGCTTTCTTTTTCCAGCACATAGCCTCCTTATGTCCAAACTTGTCACAGTATTTGCACTGAGGGCGTTCAGGATGTTTTGCTTTGGAGTTTTGCTCTTCAGGGCCCATTATCTGGAGGGGCTTCTTCTTGTCTTCAATAGTTATGGCCTGAGGCTTAGGCTTTGAATCCTCAATGGTTAAAATGCGAGGATGAGATACTGCTCCACGTGGAACTTCAGACTTATGGAAATCAGCGACATCTATTAACGCTTCCTTGATGTCTTGAATGGTATGGAAATAGCATTTAAGTGAGGTGATGTGCATCACCAAAGGAGGGTGAGATGCCACTCCAATCAAAACAGCAGCTACAGCGTCATCCAAGGTCAACATCTTTGAAGTTAACAGCATCTGTGCTTCCAAATAGAATTGTTCCGCAAAGGTGACCACTGACTCCCCTTTTCAGATACTCATATGCATAAAGGCTTGCTTTTTCATGCTTAAAGCCTGTTTTGAGCTGAACATGTTTATGAGAGCCTCTTTAACTTTGGACCAGATGCTAAGAGCATCCATATGTGGGACCATCACTTCCTGTGCCATGCGGCCCAAACAGGAAAGGATATGTTTGGCTTTCTGATGATCAGTCGCCCCTTCCATAGCTGCTTCATAAACATATAAAAATGAAGCAATGCTACCCTCTCCAGGGGTAAACTTATCTTTAAACGTTGGTCTGAATGAATTGTAGTCATTTCTGGTAAAGGTATGAATAGCTGGAGCTTCTGTTATTGGGGTTTCAGAGCAGTAGCTCAACTGTTCAAAGGTCCGTGAAAGGCAATTGAACTGATCCTGCATGGCTTCAAGCTGGGTTTCCATTTTAGAGAGGGCTTCTAAAGGCCCAGATTTGCATAATCTTAGTTGAGCTTTGATCCCTGATTTATGAGTTTCAAAGTCTTCCACTCAGTTTTCCATTGCAGAGACTTGGAAACAAAGTTGTGACACCATTGAGCTTAGGCTTAATTGAGCAGTTTCCACGGCTTTCACGCGGTTCTTCAGCTCTTCATTCATTTGTTGACATCTTTCATTGTCAAGAGAGTGGGAGCTGGGGCCTTGTACCCCCTTCTTAATTTGTTCATAATTCCACTCAACCTGTGTTAATCAGCTGTATAATTCCTTCAACAGCACAGGGCTTTCCAGCAAAGCTTTTATACCTTGTGCTTCAATTTCACATTCAGTCAGACGTTGTGCCAAATATTTAGTATTTTTCAATGAAGCTTTGAGAGCTAGCTCCTTTCCTAGCTGAACAACCTTGGCTGCAAGGGTGGTGGTGGTGCTAGATGGTTCAAGTGACAGACGGCGTTCAAGCTCATCCACATGCAAAAAGGCCTGAATTAATTGTCGCTCCACCACAGCCACACGCTGTTCATATTTCTTTTGAAGGACAGAGTCATGGGCTGAAAGGTCATGACACGTTTGCTCATTTTGCTTTTCAAGTTCTTTAGCAAACTCCTCCAACAATGAGCGAGTGCTAGTGGAGGATGCGTTCAGCTCATCTCAGAATATCTTCATGGCCTCCTCAACATACTTTACAATCCCAGTATCCATAGTAGCAATTAAATCATGCAGCTGTATGATGAAGTTATGATTAGCTTCTACACCAGATCTAACTGCTCCAAAATATTTGGAGGTCAGTTGATACAACTTTTTATAGGCTGAATTCAGAGCTGCATGGGTATCTAGGTGTCAATGTAGCTCTTCATGATGGCCAGCTAAGAGATGCATCATATGGACCAAAGCAGGGTGAGCAAACTTGCGGACATAGTTGGTCAAATTTGTAAGTTGACCATAGGTCTCTGGGAGGACACTAGTCTCATAGAGAAACAAGTGGCGTTTCTCTACCAACAACGCTCATTTGCAAGATGCAATGTCACCTGGATTAAGGATGTCATGAGTAAGGTCTCTTACAGCTTCATTGGCTGGCCAAGTGATGCAATGAGACTCAGGTATTAATATAGGCTCAATTTGTTCTGCTTCAAATATTAAAGCAGTAGGGCTGTCCATTTGATCCTCTTCTTCAGTCCCTTCCTCATTTTGCACCCAATGGGTGACACTCTCCATTTTTGTGTTAATACTTATTGAAGTATTCAGGGGGCTTGACCCTGTAGCGAGCACCAATTTGTGGGATCTGCCAATGGATGCCACAAATAATTTGTTAAAGTGAGATATTTACTTTTTAATAAAAGTAGAATAACACTTATTAAAGTTTTTTATGTTTTTTATTATCTTTAGAAGGGCAAAACCAGGAAAGGTCCCTTTGTCAATACTAGCTTTTCCTATTTAAACTAGTTCAAATTTTGAGACCAGGGGTATCTGAGGCAAAAGAATGCAAAGCTCAGTTGTCTAAATTAAGAAATATAGGCTTTTGGCCTATCAGATTGAAGATAAAAATTTTTTGAAGGAAGAACTGACCTGTGCAGTAATGATTTAATAAATTGTATCCAATCACCAGCAAGTAAAATCTTTTCACCTCAGCGGTGGTCAGACTCAGATGGTAATGATTAGGTAATTCAGTGGTAATTAGACTTGGATGGTAATGATTGCTAATTTTTACCCTATCATCTTTGAGTAAAATCTTTGCACCTTGGTGGTGGTTAGACTCGGATGATAATGATTGGTTAACTCACCCAATCATTGATAGGAAAGATCTTCTTGCCTTGCGGAGGTTCCAATCTGTGCAATATTATACTCCTCAAATTTGATGAGGAGTCAGAGTATTCCTATTATTAATTATTACCTTTTTAAGCCAATTTTTATGATAAATTGTATTTTTCTGGTTGTTAGGATTCCACCAAGAATCCACTAAGGTCTTTTCACTGTGGGTACTCATATTGTTGATATCCACAATATTATCTATAAGTTGGGCAGGTGATGGGCCAATCATAGTAGCAGAATTGGGAACACTAATACCTCCAACATTCTTTTTCTTATATTAAAAAGGAGAATGTCTGACAAGATAGTAGACTATGCCATAACTAATGAAAATATGGCATAAGCATACAGTCTAAGTGAAAAGGGTCAGTATGACCAAAGTTACCAATATATAAGCAAGATGAGAAGGTTGAAAGGGGGAGGATTGTTAATAGGCATCAGGTAGTAATAAAAGCAGAAAGAATCTTCTAAATTATATTATTAGATAAAGGGTGTCATTGAAGCAAGTGCTTCATATTTTTTTATTATTCCCATTTGTATCAAGGACTGAAAATCTTTAAATTGTCCATCCGTTGCTCATTGGGTTGAACCCTGTGTCAAAATCTCCTGGCGTATCTCAATATTGCTGCCAAATTATAAAAGTCCTCCTTACAGCTTTAGAGAAAATTTTAAATTGATAAGAGGTAAGGTATATTATAGATTAAGGTTACATAAATCCTCCAACTTGGTGTATAAATGGATGCTTTACACCCAAAGCATGAAAGATTAAAAGGAAATGGTTAACTTTGGGTCATATTTTAAATTGTCTATGCATAGAAATGGATGGAAGCAAATTAAATTATGGATGAATAAATTACAAGTCCCAGAACCTATTAAGACTAGATGTTAGGCTTAATAGGTTGATGGCCTGAGAGTGGAGTGGGCAATGATATAGTTTTGAAACCTTATTTTGAAGGATATAATTTTTTAGTTAAAAGATTATATTCAGGATTGTTATAATAAAGTCTGTTAGAGATAATATGGTAAACGCCAACCCAACATGATAATTTAAAAACCAAGGCTTACATCAATATTTTATAAAAACCAGTATGAATTAAACTCAAACAGTAGGGTTCAACTTTGATGGATAAAATTCTGCCACCCAAATAGGGCTAAAATTTGAGGTGAGATAGCACTTATCCCCATCTCAAAAAAGCACAGTATGCCAGATTGAGTATTCTACAGTTGAATACTAAAAGCCACAAAATTTTAAGGAGAATTTAGGGTTCCTATAGGGAACTTGAGAACTTGTGGCAGTATAACTTTTGGGTGGGGCTACAATTTATTTTCTAGATAATACTTAAGACAATTCACCGATGCTTTTAATGAGCTCTTTAATGATATCTTTGAGCTCCATAGATTTGGACAACTTGGAGCACTCAACACCAGCCAATAGGTTACTATCTGTGACAATAAGGGAGAAGCTTCTCAGTTCAAATGGAAAGGGGGTTCCTATGATTTCTATCATAGGATTATTTTAGCATTTAAGCTTAATACCTAACCTGCTATATATTATTCTAAAGGCTCTTTGCTAAACTGGCAAACTTGTTAACTAACAGCCAAGTTAATGGTCTAGTTTTATGCCATCAGCTGAAATTAAATCCATTAGCCTTTTACCCCTTACCTTTTACTGTATGAGACTTAACCTTAATGTGCTATAAGGCTTAATATTTTATACCAATAAAAGTGGGCCTCACTTTAACCCTTGCAAAGGTTTGAGGCATTTATGCATTTGAAAATAGGGGTTGATGTAAATCTAAAGATGCATCTATACATCCAAAAAATATGGGGATGGAACTCTAAAAATGCATCTATGCAGCTCAGAAATAAAGGTTCTATATTTTTAGTTTGAAATTTACTGAATATCTACGTTACAGCTAAGGGCCAATAAATGATAAAGGATATAAACTTTGGCTATGAAGGTTTTGCCAGATTAAGGGTCTAAAATAAGGGGATCGTTTTGCAAATCAGTGCAAGGGTTAAATTGTCACTTGTTATGCATACAAATATTCAGGTACCTTTATATAGAGATAAGCTGGTCCATAGCATTTTATTGGTTAGGTAGATAGCATAGTTGGTATAGGTTTGTATCAATTTTGGGGTGGTTGGCAAAGTTTGTTGAGTCTAGACCTGCTACCAGTTTGGGGAGAGATGATTACCGGTGGCCAAGTTTAGCCATTGGTCTTCTACTGATAGCGTCATTAACCCTTTCACTGATTTGATGCATATATGCACCCCAAAAATGAGGTTGTATATATTTATCACAAATTTTATCAAATATTCACGTTATGGAGAAGGACCAAAATACAAAAAATGTAAATGTCAGCTAAGAAATTTTTGCCAAATTTAAGGGCCAAAAAACAGGGTTTTTATGAAAATCATTGAAAGAGCTAAGCATCCTATTGATAAACCTGAGCTCGAGACCAGAGGTTAATCCCCCAAACTTAACCCTTACTAGGGTTGACCAGAAGCCCATTGAAGGTTGCCTAGCAAGCTGGGATTCATCGCCAAATCTTTAGGATTGGTTGGGATGAGTTGATCAGGCTACCTATAACCCTTTATAGAGTCAACCAGCTTAAATGAACTGGGGTAAGTTTACCTGTCACCCACCAGTTTAGCTTCACCCACCTAAAGCCAACCTTACCCATCACGGGCTTAAAAAGGTTGCTGATGGGCATAGTGGATAAAAGTTGGTCCTTTACACCCAAAGGGTATTACTTCAGTAACCCAAGTTTGGCAAACTTGGCCACAGGTTTGGGTCAATTTCTTACCTAAATAACCCAAGCCAACTTGTTCTTTTATAACCATACTATGTTACCCTATAACCCTTGGTCATCATCAGGCTTGTTGAAGCTTACTATTTATGTGATGATACAGTTATATGGATAAAAATCCGCCTGCTTGCAGCTCTAAGCTTTATCTAATGCGGTAACCAGCCCTTCAACTTAAATTGAATCCTTAGATGTTAGGTAACCCCGTATGTATAAATTTTGCCCCAAAAAATCTTTTGGCAGCCACCTGATGGGGGATGTCTTAGCTTTGTTTAGCCATGAACCTGAACGAAGTTTGGAAAGCTAGGATTGATAGTGGATTCGATTTAACCACACCAGCTAGCTTCCAGGTAATATCTAGTCCCCCCAATTAAAATTCCACGCTAATCTAAATTTGCTTAATAGGCATCGTGGCTAGAATAGCTTGCACCCTGGATGGCAATAAGTAATAAACTATGGCTATCGTTGGCCAGCTTTGAAGAACTAGATAGGATGCATCTTACTCGGTATATCCTCAAATAGCTACAGGTTCAAAACGGCAGCATGGTAAGTGGGAGAGATCACTCCAGGTGCGAGGGGAAACAAAAGGTTACCCTTCCCAGGAACTCCTGCAGGGGCGTGATCAGGAGGCAGCAAATCGTCAACATCTGGCCCTCAACGATCCCTAAAGTTTACATTGGTTTAACGTGAGATTAAGGGGTTAACGCAAAGGTAAGCGCTTCCAATTTGAACCCAGTTGGCAATGGCTTACCGCAAACCGTGTGCCTGTGGTCAAGCACGGGGGCCGAAAAGCATCGCACGAGGTCCCTCATGAGGATTTGGATGTGGGAGAAGGTTTCTTTATCGCGGTTCTGGTACTGGATGGCGTTGAGATAAAACTCCTCAGGTAGATGGCCTAGATAAGGTTACTTAGCCCAGATTATACAATTCGATTTAAACTTAATAGGCCAATCACTATATTTTATGTCTCAATTCAGCCCCAATCTGAATACGAAATTTAGTAAGGCTGAAAGGCCCACGTAAGCTCCATCCCGCATCAGATGACTAAGAGTTCCAAACTTCATACATTTTAAGATCATAAACCACGGTAAATTATTTACACCCCAACCTCCAATCTGAACCCTCAACTAAACCAAACCATTAAGCTTCCACTGGGTCAAAATGCCAACCCTTCAAACTGGAAGCTATGCATTTTTTAAAGTTTGGGGTGGTGTGCACAATAAAACAGGCTCAGTTGTTGAGCCACTCGGTTTAGCGATGTAAAAGTCCACCAAGCCAGTATAACGAAAGGCCTATCAGATTTACCCTTAAACGCAACTTTATCATTTAAAGCTATGATGCCCCCAAACCTCAAATTAAACCCGGGTCATCTAAATGATCCATCATTTAAGGCTCAATCTAACCAATCGGCTAATAGTCCACCCTTCTACTGTTGCGCACCCCTTAAAACTTAGAATCCCCAACTCCAACTCAAGCCATCCCATATCTTTAAAGGCTCAAAGAAGGACTTGGATCGCTTTGATCAAAGCAAAACCAATCATCAGTCGGCAGGTCTGTTTCATGCCAATCTAGGGATCCCTTAAAGATGGTTTGTAAACCTTATAAACCAAGTTCTAGGAGCTAACCCGTCCCCACCCCACTTGGGGCTTAACCATTTAAGCGCCTTAAGTTAAACAATTCAAAAGTTCCCTCAAAAAGTCTCAATATGAACCCCAAGCGTTAGACCCCCAGACCCAACCACCTTTAAACGATTCATTCGGGCAAAGGCAAGCCAAATTAGAGCGGTTAAAATTTTGGGATCCCGCGAACAAAACCCCTCACCAACCATGTCGCAATCCGATTGCCACCTACAATCCTACCGTAATGGAAGCTCCCAAGCGGAAATCCAAAGTTGGCTTAAAAACCAATCTAAATAATTCCATGGGGAACCATCTAGGCCCAAAGGCGTGTATTGCGTTTCCTAAACTATCCCAGTAAACCGTAAAGAACCTCGCGGCATTCAATCTGGCGGCCGGCAACCTAAAAACTTGCCACTCCCAGTGTGGTTTCATCGGTCAGCGGTGGTATAACCGAATTGAAACCGCCACCGATTGAACTTCGTTAAAAACCGATCCTAAAAAGTTGGACGCCCTCATCTAATATGAACCACATACCTCCCAAGCTTTGCGCTTAAAACGATACAAATGCCAACTGAACCCCCAAACCAAGTTCACCCCGCCTGAACCCCCTGAAGAGAAATTAAACCAATTATCCAAGTTGACCCATCTGTACCTAGAGATGCTACCCCCGAAAACTCCAAAAACTACGCCCAGCCGACCGATGCCACCGAACGACAAAGATGCCTCGACGCGACCATTGGAAGCTTGGAGGTAACGATGAACCCAACTTCTATCATCGTCGTAGGCCCAAGGCAAGGCTTTTAGCCTGGAAGCGCCAGCCGAGAGCCGAAACGATACGGCGAGGCTTACCGAAGTTCAACGGGGCGATGTCCTTGAACCCGATCTTGACGCTGGTCAGCTCGGTCAGGGCCAGCAGGGTAATTTCGCCGTTCCGGTTGGCGGAGACGGTGACGCGGTCGGAGAAGTTCTTGATGCGGTTCACCTCGTGGCGAAGCTGTTCGGCCCTGGGTAGCCTAAACTGGACCTAGCTGTTAAAGTTAAAGGTGGCTAGGGTACGTGGGGGGCCGGGATGCGAAACTCGTTGACGAGCTCAACCTGGTCCGGGGTCAGGATCCGGATCGGTATATCCTGCGAGAGGGCGACCGCCGCCTTGGTCCGGCTCTAAACTCAGGTTAGGCGGCCCACTTAAACTTACCCGGTGGGTGGTGGAGATCTTTAGGAAGGCGCGCCCGTTCCGCTTCGCGACCTTAAACGTGGTAACGCTATCGTTAGAGGATCTAAGGGCCCGCGCCAGTAGCGTGGCGCCCACCTCGATATAGAACCCGGGCGCGCCACCGGTCTCAAGAACGTAATCCCCAAACACCTTACGCTTAATTGCCATCAGCCCATGCTGTGAAGCTAACGCCAATGGTTACCGTCGGTAAACACCTAACCAACAGTCAACTTAAGACGGTATTAAAGTACGAGTAGATCTGCATCCCCTCATCCAAACTCGACTGCAGGATCAGCTCCAGCTTGTCGGGGAGAAACTTGACCAACACCATCTTCTCGAACTTGTCTAAACTTGAGGCGATATCTTACGGTTAGATGGGGTGTAAAGTTGGAGCTACTGTAAATTAATGGGACGTTGATGATACTCCCCCGAAGCCGCATCGTTGGATTATAAGCTTTAACTTTATAAGCTTTAACTTTATAAGCTTTAACTTTATAAGCTTTAACTTTATAAGCTTTAACTTTAACTTTATAAGCTTTAACTTTATAAGCTTTAACTTTATAAGCTTTAACTTTAACTTTAACTTTAGGTTGGTTAACGTAAGAAGGTAAAAGGTGGTTAAAATGGTCGCGTTTAATCAGTTAAACCTTCATGGGAATTCGAAAAGCCGATTTCAAACTCGGGTCGTAAAATTAAGCATCCGACTATAAAACGAAGCGGTACGGGTTATATCGCAGTTGACTTTTGGCCGCAAACCGGTATCGGGCCCGGCTAATATCAATACGAAGGATTATTTTTCCGGGGGTGGGCGATCCATTGCGAACCCCCGCATCAAATGTCAACTTGGGGTGGTACGGATCAACTTATTATAATGGAAGCACGCTTCTCTATCTGGGTTTTTATCAATTGTTCAATATAAAGGGTTTAAGGATTTTATAAATTGTGATAGGGTGGATAAAAGCGAAGCGGTTAATGGCCGCAACCCTTAGATTATATCATCCATCTGGTTTTATACCCTCGTGGGCTTTATTAAGGTATACAATTTACGTCATTTGTTATTAGTAGTAGATGGTATCAAAACCATCGAGAACTTTATAATATGAACTTATATAAAGGGGAGGTTTTGAATGGCCTGCAAAGGGCCTTTAACCAATTTTGATTTCCAAAAAACCCCTTATTTTGACATGATATATCTCCTATGGCTGGGGGGTATATTCAAAACCCAGGCGAGTATGAGATCTTAGCGTGACGAGCTTAGATTATTATGAGTGTGCATCATTTTTGCATAGGTTGGCCAATAAAATCAACCAGATTAATAAAACGAATTACTGTAGATGCCAATCAGTAAATTTATTACAGATTGACCAAATAAATCAGCTAGAATAAAATGAATCATTGTAGATGGGGATCAGTAAATTTAGTCTAGATTGACCAATTAGATCAACCAAATAAATAAAATGAGGTAATATCGATAGATATCTGAAAGTTTACCATACAATTGACTGGTAAAATCAACTTAATAAAAACTAAATAAGTAAAACCTGCCAACCGTATACCTGAAATATTGGACTAATCAAGTCAACTGAATAATATATATGTATATCTCATAGAATATGTGAGTCAAGTTTATCTGAGATTGGTAAATAGTCTAGGAGTAGGTGTTGAAATAAACATGCATTTATAATGATTTATTTATAAGATTTCTTAAACCGCCCCAACTAAAATGCTGCCTAATTTAATCTTAATCAAAAAATCTAATCTACCAGCTACTTGCCTGCTGTCATACACAGTTTTAGTTAGGCTAATCCAACCATTACTTGAGTATCTAACCATCTCAGGTATTATCCTTTTAAAAGTTAGATGACAAAACACAATGATGGTATCCTATCATAACAGTAGATAAAATGTTAATAAAGTTCTAATCTTCAGCCTTAAGCCATATATCGTGCACTTAAGTTTTTTACCATAAGGTAAAAATTTGTCATTTTTTCCACCAAACTTGCTTCTCGATTGTTTTGTGAGTATCAATCCAGGAACCAATCTACAATCTCAAGATCTAGTAATACCATAAATAACAGATACCTATGAAGTTTATAGGGTTGGCCTACATTAACCCATATAGAACTATGAACTATTTTAACTGAACCTCAAACTTTAAAATAAGGTATCACTATCCGGGGGTATCATCTTCAATTGGATAACCATAAACTTTTGATCACGATGGTCCTTGTTTCACATTCATTAAAATATCTTTGAGTGCATAGAGTTTCGTAGTTTAACTTTTCTAATTTACTAGAAGTAAATATATATATATATGAGAGCATATATATACCTTTTTTAAATTTTATATACCAAATTTTTACCTCGATGTTATAAGAGCGCTTATATACTTTTGCTTAATTAGATCCATCTTATATCAACCTTTAGAAATACTCAGAAAAATTAAGCTCTAAAGCTCGATGCCAATAAATAAGGATACGATATCACAAGGGTAAAACCCTCTAAAAAAGATTTACAGAAACTATGAAATTAATGTTAAATTTGGTAAACAATAATCCAATAGCTATCGGAATACCAGTTATAAAAAAAGGATGTGTTGGCAAGGACTTGGATAAATATAGTCATAAACCAAAACCAAATAGTTTGGCGGAAACAAAAAATAATGGTAGCGCTTCGATACCTAAATCTATGGATTATAGATGGGAGCCACTAATCAAAGAGTAAAATGCTTATCAGTTAACTGGATGAAACTAATATCCTTTTGAAAGCTAACGAATCAAAATCAGGATTGGCCACATGGCCCACCAATTATAGTTTTCAAAGTATATATATTTATACAGGATTCTAATGAGCTGACTATATTTCAAATCAAAACGGATCATCATCCTTTTTCAGATTAAGAATAGGCAATAGCAACTTCAAGGGTTGAAAGGCTAGATATATTTTGAAGCTTTAGATGAGCCAAAAGTGCCAAGCGCGTGCAAAGCTGACGAGCCAGGGTATTAACTTTTCTTAGCGGCCAGCCCCTCCTTAACTCGTCTCCCATAATCCTTATCGGCCTTTTCAAAAAGGGCCACCATACGATCCTGGATCTCCTCCCTGGCATCCTTCAGATGGCCAACGATGTTGTCGATTAAGTCACACTTCTCTTTCTCAGGCTGGAGCCGGTACAAGTCGCCCGCTTGGATAAAGTCGTTGTCGGTGATGGGCTGAGTGTAGCGGGCAGGCATACCGTGGCTCTGGGAGTTGGCTTCGTCCATTTTGTCAGAGAAGACCGAGTTTGTAGAGTAAGGGCATCCCAACGGTGAGGCCGACACGTTATCCACCGAGTTGGGATAGTAGTTGGGGCCCACTTTGGAGTAGAACTGAGCTTGGCCGTCCACCTGATAGTTGTTCACTTTGGCGTGGGGCGCGTTGATTGGGAGTTGGGTGTAGTTGGTGCCTAGCCGATAAAGTTGGGCGTCGCGGTAGGCGTACATGCGCCCCTGGAGCATGCGGTCGGCGGTGGGCTCGATACCCGGGACCATGTTGCCGGGGGCGAAGGCGGCCTGCTCCGTCTCGGCAAAATAGTTGGTCGGGTTGCGGTCAAGCACCAGGCGCCCCACCGGGTGAAGGGGGTAGTCCTTTTGGGACCACACCTTGGTGACGTCGAGTGGATCGAATCGGTACTTGGCGGCATCGGCAAGCGGCATGACCTGGATCTTGGCAGTCCACACGGGAAAGTCGCCCCGCTCAATCGCTTCGAACAGATCCTTGATGGCGTAATCGGTCGCCTCGCCCGCCAACCGCTTCGCCTCGCTGTCGGAGAGATTCTTTATGCCCTGCTCGGACTTGAAGTGCCACTTGACGTAGTGGCCCTCCCCCTTGCTGTTGACGAGTAGTAAGGTGTGAGAATAGTAGCCGTGCATGTGGCGGTAACCATCTGGGGTCCCTCGGTTACTGAACAGAATCGTCACCTGGTGCAGCGACTCGGGGGTCAGGGACAGGAAGTCCCAGAACATATCGGGGTCTTTCAGGTGGGTTTTCGGGTTACGCTTTTGAGTGTGGATGAAGTCGGGGAACTTGATGGGGTCGCGGATAAAGAACACCGGCGTGTTGTTCCCCACCATGTCCCAGTTGCCCTCCTCGGTGTAGAACTTGACTGCGAACCCGCGTGGGTCGCGTACGGTATCGGCTGAGCCGCTCTCGCCGCCCACCTGTGAGAACCGCGCAAACACCGGCGTGCGCTTACCCACCGAGCTCAGGAATTTTGCCTTGGTGAGGTGAGTGATGTCATGGGTCACCTCAAAGTACCCGTGCGCACCAGCCCCCTTGGCGTGGACCACCCGCTCCGGCACACGCTCACGGTTGAAGTGGCTTAGCTTATCTATAAGGTGAACGTCCTGGAGTAGCAGCGGGCCCTTGGGTCCCGAAATGATGGAGTTTTGGTCGTCTTTGACTGGATTGCCGTTGGAGGTGGTGAGTGACTGTGCCATCTTTGCCCCTCCTCACTCGCTTCTTCCACTTATATGTGACAGTCTTTCTTCTCGATATGGTTTGTCAAACTTGTCTACGTAATGGGTTTATAATTATGAGTTAATGTAAAATTATCAATTTGGCCGAAATCACATCATTGGGTTGCCTATTATGTAATTATTACAAATAAATAAACCCTGAACTGAACCGGTTTTCATAGGCTGAGTTTATTAATAATTTGGATTATTACGATAGTTTACTCAAGGAAATTACTTAGTTTAGAATAATTGCAATCGCCTTTCTGTTAAATATTTTTTCTAATCCATCAGCTCCTTAGTTTCACTATTGATTCATCAGTAAGGTTGGTTAAACTGTGATTATTATATTGCTGATACCCCCTATAATTTGACTATCTGTAGTTACCAATTGTTTATTCATATTGTAGCTTGAAATGAGCGAGTAAAGTTTATCGAGGGTTTAGAGATAATCTTTGAGATTTTGATTATCTTTTGGATCGTAGGTTATAATTGGTAACTGCGGTAAACAGAGTATGCAACTATTCCAACCTCTAACCACTAGCATTTAATTTAGATTTAGGCTTCAGACCATTGATGGATATTTACCAACCTTTAAACCTCAGTTGAGATTTATAAGATAAGGGTTAAATTGGTAAAGTTTAAGATTTGATCGTACTTATATGCTATCAGGCATCTCAACGAAGGTTGCCGCTGTCAGCTTTAATTGTAACCACGCCACTAACCTTGGTGGTTAAACTATTCAAATGGTATTGATATTGACTTTAAAAACAAACGGTTTAGTATTTTTAATAATCAAAATCAATCATTTCACTAAAATTTGAATTTTCTTTTGTTTTTTAATTTCTCTGTTACCCTTGGGAATGGAGATTGAGTATTCAACTTGGAGATTACACGTTGTCCCATTTAGATGTCATGGACAAGTTTTCTAACGATCAAAAGTAGGATAATCCGAATTTTAAACTCCGCCCTCTGTAACAGATTGGAAATCATTAACCCCTACTTGGCTTAAAAAAGTAAATATTTAATCGGATGAAACGCAACTTATCCCCAAACTAACCTTAGCGATCATATACCGATATCTGCTTTTCGTAACCGATTCAACCAACGTTGTAAAGTTTTACCTCTCGGAGGGTTGTAATTTGATGGTAAACTAGATCCATCGTCGAGTTAAATAAACCATTGAAACCTTCAAACTATATAAAAGATCCCATAAATCACTCTATCTCAAAAATTACAAGGGATACAAATCTAGATTTTGGGTTATATAATCTTCTTATATATAGGTTTACATTATGAAACGTTTTAAAAATACTTTTCAATGTAAACTACTCTAAAATTTTATTGCTATAAACTTCTATCATTATTGATTCAGTTTAAACCCGCCTTTATAAAACCCGAGCTGCTCCACATCGCAATTTATAAGCCTATCAAATTTACCCGAAGCTGAGCTCCACCGTTTTCCCGGCCCGGCATGGCCAATACTTTTAGCCTGCTCGGGATCATCTATCCGTAATATACTTTCCTTTTTTTTAGTACTAGATGGTCCTCCGTAATATACTTTCCCAATATCATGTAAGGCATATTATAATGGATCAATAAATTTAGAATCTAGTCTTACCGCGATTCGTAGTAAATATACGATTAATGAGATATCCATCCTAAAAAATACCCTTTTACTTACACTCTTTTTACACCGCTATAAGATAAACTATAGATTACCTAAAATGGCTAAGTATACTAAGATTGCTCTTTAGGCGGTCAATACCAAACCGAAGAGATATGCATCGATTAAACTAAACGATTAGTGCTTTAAAATAAAGTTTTTTCCAGGTAAGCCAGCCAGGGGGCAGATATTACTGAGGCTCAACGAACAAAAAAGATTATATAGAACAAATTGAACAAAAGTAAAAACAAAATGGATGCATCACAGAAGACAACTAAAAGCAGTCTAAATGTGGTAAACCGCCTATCCTACCATTACATAGAGGGTGGGATCGGGAATTGCTTCCTTGGTCATCTTGACATAATGATATTGTCAGCACATGGTGGAGAGTTAAGGGTGTAAGTCTTGGGGAACTACGTCTACAGCTTAATTGATAGGAATTTCCATCCGGACCAAAAAGGGAGGAAGCCAGAGGCTATCCCCTCATCACCATGGGCAACTTAGCCCATGCGGTAGATGAGAGGTGGGTGATAGTATATCCTTTGATAATCACATTGTTCTCCCCATGCCAACCACCCATGAGTTAGTTCAGAAGTTTTGGGGGTGTGTGGGAAAGTGATGGCAGCCAGGGGTCTTTGCCAGCATAAGGATGGCAGTGATTCTCCCCTGAAAAAGGGTAATTCTGCCAGTTTAAGTTTTGCAAAAAGATTATATCAATATATAGTGAAATAAAATTGGTTTAGCCAGTTTTGGGCATAGAAATCCCCAACTGCCGTTCTCCTCTGCTGCTGGTAGCCAAGAGCCTGTCCCTGATAGGTATGGGTGAAAAAAACCCCTTCCCTATTTATTGGGACTGGTTATATGTGGCCTGGCCATGGGCACACCCAGTTAGCCACCAGAAAAAGCGCCACCATTCTGCCAATTAAAATTGAGTCAGGAGGGATTAATTGTTAGAAAATTTGAGCCTAAGCCAGCTGGCCAGGCTGAAAATGATCTAGAATTATAAGAATGTTGTAAATGTTGATCTGCCATATTCAAATTGCATAATTATTCCTCATGACAAATGCCATTATTCTGGTCTCTAATATATTTTTGGTGATCTTAAAAGGCAGCATACCTGACAGGTTCTTCTATCACTCCATTTTTTCCTCTTTTCACCCTTTAAGCTCCATTAAAAAGATCCTCATAAACCAAATTTTATTTATGGATTTTAGTAGTCCACCATCCAAAAAATAATTTGATTACCAATTTTGGCTTTTCTTGGCTGGTGCTCATGGCTGCCTTACTACTGTTTCATACCATAATATGGATAGCTGTACTAAAGTTATTTTGGCTGGTGTTATGAAGGTTGCTAACCCTGAGTTCCATATCAGTCTTATTATAATCAGCACACTCCATGAAAAAATAGAGCAGCCTAAAAATTCATCCTTCATTACCCTGCCCTATAGCTGGGTGTTGCATTAGTTAGTTTTATTTATGGAGGATATAACCTTTGGTTAGGGTGGTGGCTTCTGGAAGGATGGCCCATTCATGGGATTGCAGGTTCTCTACTGCAGTTATAACTCACTTCCTTTCTCCCACCCTGGGAGGTTCTACCCCTAGGTTGAGTGTAAAAGGACCCCAGCTTCCACTTTTTCCCAAGTTGACTGGCAGGAGTGGGTTTCAAGTATGGTGGTGTTGCTTGTTACTGTAGTCACTGATCTCCCCCTCATTCTGTCATTGTAGGTTCCGATGTTAGTATTCTTGTAGTTGACTTTGCCACTCCTGGGGAGCATATGTATGTAAATCCGTTGGTGCCACTGTTGATCATGGCAAAAGTGGTAAAGGTAGGGTTTGTTCAGATGATTGATATATTGGTTTTTTCTCTCAATGGCCACCTGGTGGATAGCTTGGCAGATATTCCTTACTTCCCAGTTACATCTCACAATATGGTTATCAACAAGATCAGGCTTACTTTATGTTACCTAGTACATTCAGTTGGGCTCTCATTTTAGTCTCTGTTTGCTCTCTTAGATATGGGAACTTTCAGGAATTTCTTGAGCTTGTAGTTAATACCAAAATTTGATTTCAATCTTGATGTAGGGTTTCCAGTTTTGAGTGCATTGTCAGCCACAATGTCATGCTACATGGTGAGATGCCCTGTACCATTCTCAGTGTATGAGTTTGATTTCTGTGACCAGTTTATTACTGTGCCATATTTTTTATTACCCATTATTATTGGGGTTGGTCTGTGGTGTCAGAAATAATTTAGAATTAGCCTAAAACCCAAACTTTCATCATGTGTCGGACATTCTCCTTTTTGACTTAAGCAAAATAATGTTGGAGGTATGAGTGCTCCCAAATCTGCTACTATAATTGGACCATCACCTGCCCAATCTTCAAATAATATTGTGGATATCAATGATATGATTACCCACAGTGAAAAGACCTTAGCAGATTCTTGGTGGAATCCTAACTATTGGAAAAATATGGTTTACAAAAATCAGCTTAAAAAGGTAAATACTAATAATAGGATTACTCTGACTTCTCAGCCAAATTTGGGGTGTTCGTTACCATATGAGTCTGACCACCGCTGAGGTGCAAAGATTTTACTTGACAATGATAGGGTAAAAATTAACCAATCATTACCACATGAGTCTGACCACCGCCAAGGTGAGAAGATTTTACTTGCTGGCGATTGGATATAATATATCAAATTGTTACCACACTGGTTTGTTTTGCCTCAAAATATTTATCTTTGATCTGATAGGCTAAAAGCCTATATTTTCTAATTTAGACAACTCAGCTTTATATTTTTTTGCCTCAAATACCCATGGTCTCAAAATCTGAACTAGTTTAAATAGGAAATACTAGTATTGAGAAAGGGAGCTTTTCTTGGTTTTTCCCTGCTGAAAACAATAAAAAGCAGAAAAACTTTTATAAAGCATTATTTTATACTTTTATTAAAAAGTAAGATTCTCACTCTGAGAAAATATTTGTGGCATCCATTGGTGGATCCCACATCATGTAAGTATTTTCAAATAAGTGGTTAATTCTGCTGATCAATATTGTTTTCCCTACTGAGTGATAGGGTCAATTTTGTCAACTCCTTTCTTCATTGGCATTTCTGGAAGGTTTTACTTTCAGATTGGACTGATAAAAGGACACTTACAATATGGGGATGACCAACTATCTTCTTTTTCAATCTGAGTATGATCTTTCAACTTTCACATGATAGTAGTTGTAATCAACATCAATTGTCCTCTGTATCCTTATACAAATCAGAAATAAAAGGCCCTGGAGGTGTGGTTGAATAACATGCTTGAGAAAGGATGGGTGTTTAATGGAACCTCACCTATCACTTCTCTTAAAGCTTTCCCAAATATTTGCCAAAACATTACACCCCTGCATTGTCATGGAGCGTGCTGATAGTAATAAGACTGGATTGGAACTTCATGTTGGTGAACAACCAGAACCCCCAGCCAGAATACCCCAGATACAGCCATTCATATTGATGGTTGGAAAAAAATTAAGGCATCTGCAAGGACTACCCCAGAGATTTCCAAAAATTTATAAATCATTGAATTAAATGTCTATTAGAACTAATAGACTCACAAAGAATTTTGAATTTTTCAAGATATTATTAAACCAAAATTGTGGAAAGTGTCATGGTTAGATGACATGATAGTCAGTACAGATTACAAAGATAAAGCATGGTCTGAAGAGGCCAAGAACAAATTAATGTTCCTGCTTGACTTGAAGCACACCCTGGATCAAAGTTGGGTAAGGGGAAAATATGCTCAAGTTGGTTCTAGTGGTGTATGTGATGGATATGAGGGGCGTTATATCCTCAACCTAGCGGTGAAACCAGCTATTTATTGAATGAAAACAGTACGCTAAATTTGCTGAGGAATGGGGCTTTGAAACCTTTTTTATTTACCATATTGCCAGATATGCAAAATAGCTACAGCTAATAGCCTAAGTTCATGCATACTGAGCTATAGTACCATAAAGAATGGTATTTTTTGCTTATTGATTGGATTAGGTGAAGTGCATCACCCAAAGGAAAGTGATAACCCCAATTCTGTTTAATTAGTGTTCTTTGACCAACCTTCTTTTTTGATCATCTGATTAATAATCCCATTTTATTATTTTAAATATTTGAAGTTGTTTGACCCTGTTTACCAATCTCCATGGGAACCTGTATAGCCAAATTTTGAAACTCTCATCCTGTGCCCTTGGTGTACCATTCTCCACTGCAGAGCCCTGTTTCCACTCTTGTTAGCGGATTGTTCCCATGTTGAGGGGTGGGGCCTTCCACACCACCTCTATGGCAACAGAAGCATTACAGACACGCTATTAACAAGAAGGGAAAAAATGGAACAACAGTTGTACCTGTTAGGTACCAATGCCTTATAAATTGCTGAATGGGAATTGGGATAGGTGTATGACTGTCAAGAATATCTCACAATTCAAATATGGTGGACCAACCTTCTAAGTAAAAGCTGATTCTGACTTGGATTTTACCCGCCCATTCAGATTAATATAAGATTTATAGCATAAATATTCATTCCACCATGATTGTGCTTGGTGTGACCGCAATGAACCCTATGGCAGACAGCAGGTTTCACCCATTGCCAGGACATATATAGCTGATCCCATTTAGTAGGGAAGATGTTTGTTATGCATGTATCTATTATAAATGGATTGTTTGTGATATCAAAGGGAGGGAAGGGCTGATGAGGATTTTCAAGTCTGAGAATGACTCAATTGATTTTATATCACCACCATATAAATATTGTTTCCAATGGAACTCCAACTGGTTGAAGGTATCTCTTTGAGAAAAGAGCTACTTGCCTTCCACTGGCAATGGTTTGTAACCACTACCACCTTCTGAACCCTTATTAAATTTACCCACCAACACTTGAATGGTAAGCAGAGGTGGAAAAGGCGTGGTTTTCAGGGGATATACATTTACCTTCTACTCATCTACCACATGGGCTAAATTCCCCATAGTGATGAGATGGATATCTGCTGGTTTCTTTCCCTTTTTTATCAAATGATACTTCTCCTAACTAGACACAGTAAATTGTTCCTCAAGGATTACATTACACTTACCTTGTTGAACTGGTGTGGCACCCCCACTGGGAAAAAGGCAAGCACAAAATTCTTGTGCATCTTGTGTAACTTTATTGCTAAGATGCTGGCAACCTTCTGAAGGGGCACAGAGAATCCATAGGAGTGATGTGGAAGGCCTCCAACAAAGTGTGACAATATGAGCAATCACAGGCACTTACCCTACTCTTTTTATAGAAAAAAATCCTTTAATAGCCACCAACTCTTTTACTTTATGACATGATTTCTGTGATGCCAAAATGGCCCCCACCTATGATCCCTCCAAACCTTTGATCACCACAGTTCTGGGTATTAAGTTCCTTCCCCTGAAATGGGGACAACTGGGAAGTATGGAAGACTGAGTGTTGCTTCCAATATGCAGGAAGGGCCAACTGGAAGGCCACATTGCCTAAATCCTCCACCACCACATGAGGACTGGGACACTTGCTCACGATCTTCTATGAGGGGACCTTCAAATGCAGATGTCACCTATCTAGCATCATCTGCAACCCCACCATAATCTCATGAGTGAAAGGTAATTGTGGTCTGAAAACACTTTTAATCACTTATCACCTTAGTCAGGTGCTTCCAGACCATAGACTAGGTACTCCAGATCTGCTGCATCTGCTCTTCAGTGGCAGAGACTTTAGTGCGAGGACAAGGACCAATAAGGAAGGAGAGGTAGTATTCCAGGGTAGCCTCATAGGGGGAGAACCCTGACAATGAATGAGTGGCATTGTTGTATGCAAACTGCGCCATGAGAAAATTGGCAGCCCAAGCCTCCTGTATGGTGGAGGCATAACAGCGGAGGTTTTTGGGGATTTGGTTGACCATCTCCATCTTCCCGTCCAACTGGGAATAATACATCATGAACAGCACAGATGGATTTTCAGGATAGCCAAAAAGCAATCAAAGCTAAGCCATAAACTGCAGCTTTCAATTATTTTACCACCTTCTGGGGTACACAAAAATCAAGAAGGCATGGTGGACAAAAAATGAGAATCTCTATGAAAATATTGGTGGTCATATAAGGATTAAAGAATAAGAATTCTATAAATTGGTCCACCTCCTCCATAATTACATCAAACCTATTGGAATGGTTGAGCTCAACAATGAAGAGGGCGGACACCAAATTTTACAGGCCTTGTGCCTGGTACAGGGAATGCAGGATACCATTCCTTCATAATCAATCTGGATTAGTGTGCATATGTCACGCAATTGGTGATCCACGCTGGCACATCTTTTGAGATTCCCAGCTAGTTGAACATTCAATTTAATAGATTGAGTACTTCTTGTTTGGCGCGACCCACTACTGGGTGATAGGGTGAGTGAAGATTACTTCATTATGGAGTTGGGAAGGCATCTAAACCTGGTCACAGAACATAAGCTGAACCTTTGATACAAAGTAATAAGTATGCTTGATGCCTGGTGCACCTGACTGGTCAGACAGCTTCACCCCTTCACACAGAAGGTTTGACCCACTAAAACTTGAGATACAAACAGCACATTAGGCACCCAGTCAGCCCTCAAAACTGTGGGAGGAGTAAGAGTGAGGATATTGGTGGAAGGGATCACCGTTATAAACTTCTGCATCTCCTCCTTTATCAGACTCAGGAAGGAGTTGTGACACAGCAAATCAGGGAGAATATTTAACGCCCCTTTTATAAACTAGTTTTTTAAAATTAAAGCTTCACAAGTCGTTGAACATAAAGTCTTGACAGCTTAATAACTTCTGGGGTTTTGAGAGCACATCTGTTGGAATTTTGATATGCCCACATTATCCAGCTCAGTTGATTATAGTTAATCTTCTCGTCCACTAGTGAATTTATCATGCTAGTGGATGTGGAGTTATTGATTATGTATAATAACTATTGTCAAAATACTATCCTGAATAATGATTAGGTAATTTTCTGGGGTTGATCCATCAAATCAATATTCCAGATAGCTTAATCCTCGCTGGGTGATCCCTAATAATAAACAAGTTATTAGGTTGTCAATTTTGCTATTGATAACTTAATTAGCCTGGAGATTTTGGTCAGGTTTAGTTACCAATTGACTAAGGATTTATGAGTTACTGGGCAAGTAATGTTGCCTGGAATAAAGCATATTTTTATTTAACCTTTTCAGGATCACAACCTGCTTTTTATAGGTAAGATTTTTCTTACCTAAGCATGTTGTTACCTAATAAGAGTAATTCAATGAGAGTTGAGCAAAGGTGGTGGGACGTATTCTTTGTTTCAACTTAGAAGAATTGCATTGAGAGTTGTCAAGAGAATTCAATTTAAAAAGATGAAGAAGATATCATTTCAAGCAACCCTGGAAGGTTAATTTATCATCAATAACCGCCATATCCAATAGGGGTGCTAACTAAAGAGTTGGTCGCCGAATTCCCTATAAATTACTTGGATTTTCAATAGAAAGCAGATAAATATTTACCTTAAAGCTATATAAAGTTAGACCCTTTTGCTCTTGTGATTAGAGTTTTGGAAGGATAAGAAATACTTTGTCTATCTTGTCATTATCTACGCGGACTCTGCTTGACAAGAAGTGATGAGAAGAACCTCTGAACCTGAGCTGAAGTAAATTCTACCAAAGAGGAAAGAAGTCCTTAAAGATTTTCCAGAATACCATCCAAGATTATACAGCACCAAGTTGGCGATGGACCTAATGTTTATCTTAGCTAAAGAAGCTCAACTAGAATATTTGTCTTTATACTACTAATGCACATATAATTTATTATCAACAAATCAAACAACGCACATATAAGGGTCCTGTGCAATTTACAAAGGAACTGAAGTGAATTACTACCTGGAAAGAGTAAATGGATCCTGAACATCGAACAACTGGCTCTCATTAAGTAGTCATGAGTTTCCAGTTTTACAACTTTGGAGCCTGATGATCATTAAACATGATCAACTCATGTGGCGCTCCCCAGCAGAAGGTGTCTCCAGTGAGTTGGCAATCATACTGAGCGGCCAACTTCTTTTTGTAATTGCCTAGGACTGTTTGGATGAAGTGAACTTACACAAAAATATGCTATTGGGTGTTCCACCCCATCATAAAGTTGCCAGACAAGTATCCCTGCCACTGACTAGGAATTATATGCAATGATGAAAGTCTTTGTGGAGTCAGCCTGTTTAAGAATGTGAGTTGCCACAAACGTCTCCTTGATAGTGTCAAACGCCTGTTTACATTCCTCCACCTATTAGAATAAAACGTTTGTTTTCATCATGGGATGCAGCGGTGCAGCCAGCTCCAAGAGGGCGTGGGAGAATTTATCAAGGATATAATAGCACCCAAAGAATTCTACAACAGATTTTGGATGGTGTTGGCGGTCCACATTAAGATTGCCTCAAAATTACCAGAAGGAATTATATATCCATCCTTCAGAATAAAGTTATCTAAGAAAGTAACCTCCTCCCTGAAGAACTCACACTGGGAAGTTTCTAATATAGGGGTCAGCCATGTGCAATGCTGCCAGAACTACCTTTAGGTACTTATAATGCTTCTCAGGAGTGGTAGAGTGCACGAGGAGATAATAAATATATGCCACTGCACAGGTGAACTGAAGGTCGCCAAGAACATCACTTCCTCCACTGAAACATGACTGGGGAATTTTCAAGCCAAAAGGCATCATGCGAAAAAGGAAGATTACTCTTCTGGTATGAACTGTCATAAGTCACTCCTGGCCTTTTCTACCTGAATATGGTTGAACTCATTCATGAGATTGAGTTTAAATACCACACATATTTTTTAATCGCTAGAAAATTATTTCCTTGAGAGGAAGGGGATAGGGAACATGAACAGGAATATAATCAAATTCCCATATCCATGCAGGGGCTCAAATGTGCCGTTGGCCTTCTAAGCAAAAACTATGGGAAAAGCAATAGGTGAGGTGGCATTGAACCCAGCCCTCACAAACATGTCATTAAAATACACCTCTAAGGATTTTTCTTTCTGCTCAGTATAAGGTTACAGAGGACAGTTGACGTTGATTAAATTTACTGTTAGTCAGAAATCCAGATCATACTTATAGTGAGAGGGAAGTTGATTAACTTTTCCATAATGAAAATGTCCTGGTACTAGGCAATTCTGGAAGAGAATTTCACCATCAGCGCTGTGGAGAAAGGACTTACAACAATTGATCCCACCACTCTAGCAGGAGAAAGGGTTTAAATATGCAAAATTTTGCCAAACTTGTGAAGTTACAAAAAACAAAACATTGGGCTTCAGATCAATACTAACCTGTTGCTACAGACATCACCCAACCTCAAGAATAACAGGGAACAAGAAGTCTGGAATAGTAGTGAAACAATCACAAAAACCGTACCCATGCACTAAGAATGGTACTGTTAGTTCCACCACATAAAACGTCTTTGAGATAATGATGCACATAATACTGAGGACCTGAAGTCACTATTCAGATCCAAGTTCTGAGCGACCTGCAAGCTCATTTTGGCCTAACTGCTCCCATGTACAGAAGAACCTCAACGGATATCATATGAGATCCTGGTTGGATCTTCACAGGTAACAGAAAATATGCCTAATCCTGGTCATTAGCCAACTTAAAAGACATATCTGGGGAAAGAGGTATTCGCCAGACTAACTCAGGTCACCCTCAGGAGAGGAAACTATGGTTCTGTCCACATGAGCCACCTCCACCTACAACAGTTGTCAAGTAGTCAACAATGGTCAAAATGATTCACATAACTCTTCTCACCAAGAGCTTAAAATTGACTGCTCATATACTCTCATCTGAGCACAGAACAGTGGGTCAAAGAGGTGGGAAAGTGGCTAAAGAGACGAACATCACCCAAACTCTTGCAATCCATTCAAAATTTCTGGGACGCAGAGAGCAATAGGGACTCAACTCTTCTACATGTGGATATAAAGGAAATATTATGCCATCTGGGTTAGGAGATATTCCATGACTGAAATGAAAGAACTATGTTTGAAAGAATGGGTCATCTACTCATAACACAAAACTAATACAGCAATAAACTTACAGAGAAGGGCGAAGAAGGAATAAAATAGGGGTCGCTCCATTATGTCATTGAGCATACTGATAATAATAATACTGGCTTTGGGACAATTGCAAGTCCATAATGTGAGAAGAGCGTTTTGGACAAAAAAATGACAATAAAATGGGACAAAAGACCCTGGCCAATTCGCAGTGGAACACTTTGAATTGGAGCAATGCTTTCAGCAAAAATAATAAGACTTTGCTGAATAGCCTAAGTTTGGGTAGCCAGAATATTCCAAATTATTGGTGGAATCAGGGGAGCTCTTCCAAAGTTTCTACCAGTCATACCACTAATCTAGTTCAAGCCACATCGTAGAGACAGTCCCCTTTTATAGGGTTGGAGGAGGTTCCAAAAGGTGCAAATATTTTCTTCTCATGGTGACTGGCTCAAGTACATCAAAACATAACCTCACAGACTTGTCCTACCCACTCTTGACCCTCCATAGGTCCTTCCAATAAAATGAGGCGAGATTATAGAGCTCCAATAGGTCAAACAATATTTCCTAATTTGGCTTAAACCTATTAATGAATGCAACGTGTATCACACTTTGAGCCCGAGGTGAGTTTAATGACTAAGCAGTGGCATTATAAGAGGGTTCATTTTTTACCCAGCCAATATCATAAATAAAACATATAAAACTTATATACCTGTTTTCTTACCTAATAAAATTTATCCCATTTTTATTCCTTTGGTGGTACTAAAATTCCCCGCTTTTACTATAGCAGATAAGAGTTTTATACTCTTGTTTCTGATAAATTGTCAAATCCTGTTCAAACTAGCACCAGCGAGCATTCATCCCGCCAAGAGTTTAGACAAGTGGTGCTCACTACAGGGGAGCCTTTACACCACAATAAATTTTCAAAAAATCAAGCTTGGTGGGGAACCTACTCTTACAACCTTCCTGATTCATCTGAGTCTAGAATCGTTGCATTATAATGACATCTAGCTAGTGCCTTGTCCCAACTTAAAAAACTCAAGCTGCTCAATTCTCAAGGCTTTTAGGAGCCTTTTTCACTATTTCTAAACTTTATTTCAGGGATAAGTTTATCCCAGGCGAGGGCAGCATTTCATCATTACTTTTTGTATAAGAATTGCAAAGGAAGGAGAAACCAACCTGCAAAAACTCAAGAATATCTAACTATGTAAACATATGGCTAAAGAAGTAAAGACTTTCACTAAGCAAATTTTAACAACTGGGAGGAAATGAAACAAGCGCTTATTGACGAATTTGGCTCCCTACAGAGTTTACAAAGGCAAAAACAGGCATTTATGTGCTTTATCCTGCATGAGGAAAATTGATCCCCATATTTTGTTGACAATTCTATAGTAAAGCTCAACCTTTGTTGCTTTCCAAAATGCTACCTCTAGATGATGCCATTGCTGATATCATGGTTACCTTGGCGTCTCATCCCCATTTAACAATGTATATATCTGCAGTTAAAAGCACCTTACAAACAGTACAGGATATTAAAGAAGCTCTGCAAGCAGTGGCTGACTTTCATGAACTTGACCTTATGCAAAAAGCTATGAGGAGAGAATCTACTTAACCCCTTTAGCCACACTAATGGCTAGCTCCCTCTGGAACCCTGTTTCTGCAAAGTGACAGCAATAAGGTACTCCCCCACCATGTGAGGATAGCCCAAAAATATTGGCTGTGATGGGGAAGTGTCCCCTTCGTCTTCAGATTGAAAGCTCAGTTGGGGAAAGCAAAAGTCCCTTTACCATTCCCAGCTTTTTCTTCAGAGCCCTTCCCAAGCGGTGTAAAAGCCTGCTTTTCAGCCTAAACCCCTTTCTTGGTGTCAAATGCTCCCACTAACAATGGGTTTAATGACCAGTTCCAAAAAGCTAAACTGCTTATTTCACAAAAGCACACAGTCACTGATCAACTTAAAGCTGGCATAGTTAAAGCATATACCTCTCATATAGCTACCTCTAGTCTGAAATTTTTCTTCATGAGGCAACACAAACCCCCTACTCTGAAGGGCAAAACTTGAGCTGTGATAATTCCAATGCCTCCCCCAAAGCTAATAAGGTGGAGAAACAACCCCAGGACCTATTCTGCTATAAGTGAAGCCCAGAACCTACCTCACCCCCTGTGGGCTCCCTAACATGCATTGATAACCCCTCTGTTGATGGATCTGAAGGGGGTGGTGAAGATATGGGTCATCCTGTGCTAGGAGCCCCAGAGGTCTGGAGGTACTAGGTGATTAAATCTGGAAAGAGTGATTATGGCTAGGATACCCCGCCAACATATCTTTATCAGGCATTGAGAGGCCTGGAAGTTATTGATACCGCCAGTGACGCTGACCAGATCATTGCCACAATGATCTGATCCACCCAGAGTGCGTAAAGACTGCAGTCTATCCGAGATAAATTCCCTGTAACTGCCAAACGCCTTGCTTCTACTCTTCAGCTGAAGGAGTTCCTCGCTCTTCCCCCCAAACTTGGGTGGAACTTTAACTAAAGTAGAGGTCATTGTTAATGGAGTGCAGGATAGGGTAATCTCAACACTGGGTCCCCTGTGAGCGTTGTGCCATCCAAACTTAAAAAAAAATAAGTTGGTCCCTGACCTCAACTATACACAAGAGTTTGGTACTGTGGGGCCAAACAACACTTGCGCCATTGGATCCTACTCTTCTCTGCCCATTCATTTTATGAAGCTCCTCTTGTCAGCTCCAGTGATGGTCTAGGCCAAAAATACCTATGATCAACTCATTAATACCCAGTTCATGCTCAAATATGAAGGGGTTATTAAATGAAGCAGGGCTATCTCTCCTTGCTTAACTATGAGGTTCCTCTGATTCTGAAAAATGATGAGCTTAACAAAAAATTTATGCTTGTACAGTTGAGTTCCCCTCTTTGCCCTTCTCCTTACATTACACCATAGCAGGATGGAAAACAAAAATGTTGCCTCAATCAGTGGACACCCTATAGGGTATCCATTTCTATGCTTCTGAAGAGGTATTAATTAAAGCGGGTGAACAACGGGTAGTTGACATTAAAATTACCCTACAAATCCCCCACAACTTCTTGTTGCACCTAACCATCACTGACGGAGTTAGTCCTTTGGAGCCCAAAGTTTTTACGGGTGTGCTAGACCCTGCATATTAACAACCTATCAACGTTCTGATAGGGAATCTCACCAAGAAGGATATGGTTGTAAAAAGCATCAGGAAATCAGAAGAGGCATGCTTCTCTTTGAGGAAATAAAATAAATTCACTGTATTGGTCTATGGCTGAATGGGCTTACCCGCAGACCAATTGCTATGCACTTTTCCTAATATTAATATTTCTGATGAACTAACCCCCGCTGAGCTTGACAAGGTCCACATCTTATTGGAGTCCTATAGAGACATCGTTTCTACCGCTGACACCAACTATGAGCACATGAAAGGGTGACTCATTACATTAACGTTAGGGATGCTCGCCCTATCTCCAAACCCTATCACAAATCCAAAGTTAAGGAGCTACATATGTGGACGGAGCTCAAAAAGTTGCTGGACGCTGGGTAGTTGGTGCCTTCCCAAAGCCCTTGATTGTCCCTGCTCTTTCTGATAAAGAATAATGGAGGTCATTGGGTAGTGATGGACTACCTCAAACTGAACAATCTCACAAAGAAGTACAGTTATCCTATCCCCTCGCATTGATGACGCTCTGGCCCAACTCTTTGGGTCTACATACTTCTCCAACATGGATTTGACTAGAGGATACTGGCAGATGGACCTTTCTCCACAGGATCAAGAGAAGTGCGCCCTTATCTGCAGCGAGGTTTTGTTCCAGCCCACTCAGTTAACTCAGGGTTGTGTAATGCGCCTTCTACTTTTCAGCGGGCAATGAATCACATTCTCCAGGACCTTAAGCTGATCTATGTGATCTTCTACTTTGATGACTTCACAGTCTTCACCAAGACGTTTAACGCACATTTCACGCACCTAAATGAGGTGTTTCAGTGCTTGCAGGCATCCAACATAGAGCTGAAGCCCTCTAAATGTACTTTATTCCAAAAGAAGTTGTAATTCCTCAGGAACGTCATGTCACAAGATGGGATACAACTTTTACAAGATAAAGTTGAAGCAATATCCAAGATGCCCGTGCCCAAAACCTTAGTGACATTGAGGTTTCCTGGGCATGATGGGGTATTACTATCAGTCCATCCAAAATTTAGCCCAGCTTAGTGAGCCCCTCGTATGTCTCTTAGCTAAGAACACCCCCTTATATTGGGATGCTGAATAAAAGGCCTCATTTGAGACCCTGAGGCACTATTGCAAAAAAGGCCAATACTCCGTTGCCCAAAATATGGCAAGGCTTTCATGTTGTTCACGGATGCAGAAGAATACACTGTTGGAGCTATCTTGGCTCAGTTGGATGAAAATGGAGGTAATTATCCTGTGTCTTATTTCAGTAAGATGCTCTCAAAAGCTGAGCGCACTACAGTGTCACTGAAAAGGAGAGCCTTGCCATTTTGCTTGCTGTAAAATACCATCACCCTTTTTTATAAGGGACTTCCTTTAAAGTGATTACTGACCACTCATCCTTGAAGTAGTTACAAAATATGGAGGACCCCAAAGGGCGGTTAGCTTAGTGGGCTCTAAATCTCCAGCACTACGATATGACCATTAAGCATCGAGCTGGAATGCGCCATATGAATGTTGATGGGTTGACACGGCTGCCTGTCTTCACCTTGACAATAGCGAAGCAGAGAGGTTGCTTGGCCTCCTCATGACTCCTGAGGTGTGGGCTGATGAAGATGAGCCAGTACAGAAGATGCTAGCATGGCACTCTCACAACACCAAGGTGGAAAGTGGGAAATCACATAAGAATGTAGTAGTAAACTGGTGCCCTATCTCTGGCCATCTGAGTGAGTACCTGTGATCATGGAGTATCACACTATTATGGGCCATAGCGGATTCCAAAAACTTATTAGTGGATTAAAGAGTGGTATTACTGGGAGTGCATCATGGAGACTATAACTGAAGATTTAGCTGCATGTCTGACCTGCAAAAACAATCCAGATTTAATACCCGTTATTATTACCAACCTATGACGCCCCAACAACCCTTCCACACCATAAGTTTGGATGTGGTAGGTCCTCTCCCTTAGACTACTGGGGCATTTGATATATCTTTGTTGAAATAGATCATTTCGCTAAGTGAGTTAAAGCTGTGGCTCTCCCCACTCAGACTGAAAAAGCCACAGATACTTTATTGCATCAATATATCTTCATGCGGCATGGTTGCCCCCAAGACCTCCTTTGTGACAATGGAAAAAACTTCACATCCAGAGTGGTAAAGCTTCTTGCTAACTCCATGGGGACACAACAACTCTTCTTGGCCCACTATAATCCATTCACCAAAAGTGCCGTAGAAAGATTTAATGGAACCTTAGTCTCTATACTCCAGAAACTAGCCAGTTCAGACCCTCTCCACTGGGACCTCTACTTACCCAGCGCTCTCATGGCCTATTGTATTAGTTACCATTATATCCTTAAAATGTCCCCTTTTTGTGTGTTATATGGGTGAGAACATGGGGTGCCAGCTTTAATGGCTAAAAATATCTTATATGGCAGAACTGACCCTGAATAATATATGAAACAGTTGGCACAGCACAATATCTAATCACAGTCTGAGGCTATGACTAACTTGGCGAAGACTGTTACTAAAGAAGGTCAAGCTGCCAATGAGAGCTGGGCCCTTCTTCCATCCTTCCAAGTATCCGACTTGGTACTGTATTACCACAATCAGATCACTCCTAGTGTGAGAATCTTAGGAATATCCGGGAGGGACCATTCATAGTCACATATAAGTGAAGGGATGAATACTCCATCAAATTCCTTGATTCTGGAGTCACCATTGACCAGGACCATGGCCAGTCTTTAAGCCTTTATTCCCCTTAACACTCTTGAAAGGGTAGTGTTAGATATTTGAAAGCCTAATATTATGAGAAGAGCAATTTAGATGAAAAGGACAATAAAATTGGCCAAAAGACAAAGGCTGATTTGCGGCGGAAACCTTTGAATTGAGGCAATACTTTCATTGGTAATAGTAAAAATCAGCCAAATAGCTCATGTTTGGGTATCCAGAATATTCTGAATCATTGGCAGAATCAAGGGAGCTCTTCCAAAACACCTCCCAATCTTATCACTAATCTTGTTTAAGCCACACCACGGAGACTGGCCCCTTTTATAGGGTTGGAGGAGGTTCCAAAAAGATGCAAATATTTTCTTCTCATGGTGACTGGCTCAAGTACATCAAAACATAACCTCACAGACTTGTCCTACCCACTCTTGATCCTCCATCGGCCCTTCTGATAAAACAAGGCAAGATTCAAGAGCTCCAATAGGTTAAACAATATTTCCTAATTGGCTTGAACCTAATAATGAATTTAATGCATATCACACTTCAAGCCTGAAATGAATTTAATTACTAAGCAGTGACATCATAAGAGGATTCTTTTTTTACCCAGCCAATATCACTAATAAAACATATAAAACTTAGATCCCTGTTTTCTTAGTATATAAAATTTACCCCATTTTTATTCCTTTGGTGGTACTAAAATCCTCGTTTTTACTATAGTAGATAAGAGTTTTACATTACTGTTTCTGCTAAATTGTCAAATCCTGTGCAAAATAGCACCAGCTAGCGTTTACCCCCACCAGGATTTGACACTGGCCTGGAACTACAGGTAAAGGAACAACCAGAGCCCCAGCTAGAATAATTCAAGTATAGCCATCCATATTGACGGACGGAAATGGCAGAAGGCAGCTGCAAGGACTAGTCATGGATTCCAAATTTTTTTTTCATCACCACCAAATGTCTAGTGAAACTAATAAACTACCTAAAGCTAATTTGGATTTTTTAAGAATTTTTATTTATACTAAGATGGCAGAAAGGGAAAATGGAGTGAAAGTGGTATCTGCTGGGGACCACTGCCCTATACGTTTGCTAAATGTGGAACTGAGACTAAGTGAAATAATGTTAAGATTCTTGCAATTTGATTATGGAAAATCAACATTTTGAATATATGCTAAACCTGACTTAAATCTGACCCACTCAATTAGATTAAAGTGAATTTTTGAGCAATAATATTCATTACACTGCAATCACACTTGGCATAATAGGGATACTCATCAAGATAACAGCAGGTTGCTCCAATGGCCATGTCAGATAATGCTGGTTCCATTTAGTAGTGAGGGGTTTGTTGTACCCATAACTGTTTGAATAGGCTTGTCTATAATAACAAAGGCGAGAAAAATTGATGAGTATTTCAGTTCCAAGCGTGACTTGATCAACTTAAATGTCACCAACCATCAATTTATTGTTTCTGACAGAATTTGTACTGGTGGAGGGCACCTCTTGGGACATGTGCTACTCGCCTTTCACTGACAAGGGCTTCTAACCACCGCCACCTCCTGAAACACCTTCTTAATTTTACATACCAACTTTTGGTTGGTGAGCACAGGCTTAAGAGGTGCAATTCATCAGGGAATATGCTATTACCAACATTTCAAATACCACATGGGCTATATTTTTTCAGGGTGACAAGAGGGATGACCACCAGCTTCTTTCCTAATTTTGTGTAAAAATGTGAGATTCTCCTGATCAGCCGCTAGGTTGTTCCCCAAAGCTTACATTCATGTATTATGGCATCTAAATAGCATAGTGTTCACAATTCCTTTCCGCTCCCTTTTGAGAAGATGATTATCCAGATTAATGCAAAATACTGGGCATTTTTAGCCCAATTTTTAATTGCAATTAACCAAAATAGGGTGCCGGAAGATTAGAAATGGCTTATGGCAGTTTATACCAAAAGAGGAAACTTCCAGTTCTGCACTGCAATTTGACTTAAAAATGCTTTAGCCATATTACAGCAGATGATTGATGATATTCTTAGTAACCTTTGGTTCACCTGTGAAGTGTCATATATCAATGATATTGTTAAGTTTTGAGGATCACTTGCTTGATAATTAAAATCCTGCACACTTAATCAGGATGAATTTCAGCCAAATTATCCTCGCTTTTGCCAGTGGCTTATAGTATTTTGAACGTTTTATAACTCACTAGGCGTATTCAAATAGCCCCAACTTTTCTGGTTGATTTGGGGCTTAATTTTCCCTTTGTGATCAAAAACTTCTTTCCAATGAAGACAAAAGTACTAGCTTTGGATTTGGCATTTTCAGCTTGTTGACACTTCATCAAAAAAAAGATTTTGATAAAAACCAGGAAAAAGATAAAATAAAATATTTATTAGATGATATTTATTGATGATTACTCTTAAGCCAGGCACTGGTATTTATGCCTCTAGGGCATCTCCAGGCCACATTTGAGCACGCAATCTCAACAGATTACTTACCACCACAGTTAACCCTTGAACTGATATGACTAAGACCTATTGCTAGGTTTATTGGTGGAAAAAATTCTCAAAATCAAGAGGATTTCAGGGACAAAAATTGAAAAAGAAAGTGCAAAATTGACCTAAGATTCTCTTGATTTGAGTTGTCATACTTCTGACAAAATACATCTTCTGTGAAATTTTTGCATTGATTGGTATAAATGACACACCCCTAATTGGGAAGTCGGCAGGTCTCTCTCAATAGAACTAGGTACTCCCATTCAGGTGGTCCATTTGCAGGTGCTATCATGTCAATTACAAATATTGAAATACAAAATTTTTCTCTATGGCAGAAAATTGATTACGTTTAACGTTATTTAGCCATGGGATTAGTAAAATTATCTTTGGGTTGATACCCAAACAATTTCTTATACTACTTAATAATATTGGTCCTGATTAGTTGGGACTAATTTCCAAGTTTTGGTGCAGCAACAATTCGCCTGAATCTGCGAGTGTATTTGGCCTGATCTTTTATTTAAATATTTGGATTGAATTGATGTTAATATAATTGGCCTGAGCCATGTAGTTGCAATAGGCTTTAAGGCAAGAATTAGAGTCTTAGCTCAAGCATTGAGAGGATAATCAGCCTTATCTGTTGGTTGTCAAAAGGTTTAATTTCAGGTTAACCACCAGAGTCTAACATTTCCCCCCACTTGACTCAAACATAAGCCCTAAGATTCCTGATTATCCTTTATTGAGCTTCATCATTTGTTAATTTTGGCCTGAACTTCCAACAAGTCTGGAGTTGGATCCTCTCCCCATTCTCAAGTGCAAACTAAAGTATTAGGATAAAATTATTATTATTATTAATATTTTTTCGTTTTTTTATTTTTATTTTTATTTTTATATTATTTTTTCTTTTTCAATTTTTAATCAGCCCACTTATTGAACCATCTTAATAATTTTGCATGGACTCAGTTGTATATATGGCCAGTCCCAATACCCATGATTGTGTATATAAACTTAGATGTATTCTCAATTACTTCAAATGGCCCTGCCCAGATGCAATATAACTTTTGAAATTGGCCTGACTTATGGGTGTACAAAATAAAACTCTATCATTAACTTGAAATTTGGCTAATTTGTAGTGATTTCCTAAGTCCTTTTGATGTCGGGCCTTTTTCACTGTAAAACTGTTGTCAAAGGCTTGATCTTGTAGTTTGATTAAAGTACTCACAAGCTTATCAACATTGAGGATAAGTGATTTTTGCCAGGATCCTCTATGACTGAATAAAGTAGCGTTGGTAGGGCCAGATGTCTTCCATATACTACTTGAAAAGGGGACATCTTGGTTTACAAATGATAGGAGATATTGTAGAAAAATACTGCCAAACTTAAATAAGTACTCCATTTAGATGGTTTAGCCAAATTTAATTTCCTGATAATGTCCACCAACGTCCCAATTGTGCGCTCAACTGTACCATTAGTTTCAGGATGATAGGGAGCAGAAAGCACAACTTATACTCCCATTAATTGGTTGAGCTTGACAAGGACATTGGCGTTAAAATTTGTTCCATTATTGTTCAGAATAACCTGGGACATCCATTCTTGATGAGGATTTTGCAAGGATGAACTTGGCTGTAGTTGCTTTGGGATCCGCCAATGGACACCACAAATAATATTAAAATGAGATATTTTACTTTTTATTAAAAGTATAAGATAATACTTGTTTTGGTTTTTTATGTTTTTTTATTAAACAGGCAGGGCAAAACCAGAAAAGGTCCCTTTGTCAATACTAGCTTTTCCTATTTAAACTAGTTCAAATTCTGAGACCATCAATATTCAAGGCAAACCATCAATCAATATTCAAGGCAAAAGAATGCAAAGCTTAGTCTTCTAAATTAGGGAACATAGGCTTTTGGCCTACAGATCAAAGATAAAATTTTTTTAGAGGTAAAACTGACCTGTGCGGTAACAATTTGATGAATCATATCCAATCACCATTGAGTAAAATATTTTCACCTTGGCGGTGATCTGACTCAGATGGTAATGATTGGGTATTTTGGCGGTAGTTGGACTCAGAGGGTAATGATTAGCTAATGCTTACCCTATCATCCTTGAGTAAAATCTTTGCACCCTGACGGTGGTTAGACTTGGATGATAATGTTTGGTTAACTCACACTCAATCATTGACGGGTAACATCCTCTTGCCTTGCAAAGGTTCTGATCTGTGCGATATTATACTCCTTGTATTCAACTGAGGAGTTGGAGTATTTCTATTATTAATATTTACCGTTTTAAGCTGATTCTTATGATAAATTGTATTCCTACAGTTGTTGAGATTCCACCTAGAATCTACTAGGGTTTTTTCATTGTGGGAACTCATATTATTGATATCCCCATTATTATTTAAAAATTTGGCAGGTGATGGGCCAATCATAGTAGCAGAATCAGAAACACTAACTCCAACATTCTTTTTCTCAGACTGAAGAGGAGAATGTCCAACATTGCCCCCCTCAAGAATGTTGGTAGGGGTATTGCAGTTATGGTAGTGTGATGCCTTATTATCCACTTGAGAGATAGGAAGGGGGGTGCGGAGCTTATTGGCAGCCTGCCCTTTTTTTGTCGAAGTTTTAGTGGGGTTAGTGTACATGCAAGAGTAATCCTTCTTGCTGGGTTCAGTATTGGCTAGAATAAGGGAACTTTATAATTGAGCAATGACAAGATCCCTTGCTTCATATTGATAATGCCATCATACTCAATCATAAATTGAGTTCCTATGAGCATATCATAAGCATTGTTTTTAAGGCCGCAGCGGGGGCCAATAGGATAAGCTTCCCAATACAAATGGGAAGAGATGAGTAAGCACCCAGCGCGTGGGTGTTATTAGGACTGGCGGTTCCAAAATCTTGATTGTATTCCAAGTCAGGTGCAAGCTTGATCTTTTTCATCAGCTTGGAGGAGATTACATTCACTGGGGAACCAGTATCTAGGATGGCCATCACTCAAACTTTTGGAATCACCACTTAGACCTTCATGATTTTTCCCCCAAAAGTGGGCAATAGCGCTAAGACCTCCCTAAGATGTAAATTGGAGGTTAGTTTACCTGTGGTTTTGGGGTAATTTTCTTTGATGGACTTCATGGTGTGGCTATGCTGGATAGGGCGTATAAGATGAGACACCACCTCATCTGCGTCGCTAGCAGTATCAATAATGATTGGTTCTCCCAGAACTTGGCTGAGGTATGTTTCTTCAGGTATAGTGGCATCATCCACTCCTCCAGCATTTAAGCGATTAGGGACTTCCACCTCAGTAGGTGCTCTGACAACGTAATATCCCACCTCATCCTTATCCTCCCCAGAATCATCCCCTGGGGTGTTTGTAACGCAAGGTGGTGGCATTAGTTGATTAAATAAGTTAGGCACATGAGGTTTGTCAGCAATAGGTGTGCCCTTCCCTACGCTGACATTTCTTTTCCCTGCTCCTGTTCCTCAGCATCAGCTTTCTTTTTCCAACATGTAGCCTCCATATGGCCAAACCTGTTGCAGTATTTGCACCGAGGGCGTTCAGGATGATTTGCTTTAGGGTTTTGTTCTTTTGGGCCCATTATCTGAAGGGGCTCCTTCTTATCCTCAATAGCTAGAGCTCGAGGCTTAGGCTTTGGATCATCAATGGTTAAAACGCGAGGTCAAGATACTGCTCCACATGAAACATTGGGCTCATGGAAATCAGCAACATCTATTAATGCCTCCTTGATGTCTTGGAAGGTATGGAACTAACGTTTAATGGAGGTGATGTGCATTGCTAGTGATGGGTAGGAAGCCACTCCAGTCAAAGCAGCGGCTATTGCATCATCCAAAGTCAACATTTTTGAGGTTAACAGCATCTGTGCCTCCATATAGAAATCGCTCCACAAAAGCAGCCACGGACTCTCCTTTCCAGATACTTATGCGCATGAACACTTGCTTTTTAATGCTTAAAGCTTGTTTGGAGCCAAACGTGTTTATGAGGGCATCTTTAACCTCGGACCAGGTGCTAAGAGCGTCCATATGTGGGACCATCACTTCTTGTGCCATGCGGCCCAAACAGGAAAGAATATGTTTGGCCTTTTGACAGTCAGTTGCCCCTTCCATAGCAGCTTTGTAAACGTATATAAACGAAGCAATGCTGCCCTCACCGGGGATAAACTTGTCTTTAAATGTAGGTTTGAATGAATGATGATCTTTCCCAGAAAGGGTGTGAATAGCTGGAGCTTCTGCTTCTGAGGTTTCAGAGCAGTACCTTAACTGATCAAAGGCCCACAAAAGATGATTGAACTGGTCATGCATAGCTTCAAGCCAGATTTCCATGTTAGAGAGGGCTTCTAGGGGCCCAGATTCACATAGTCTCAGTTGAGCTTCGATCCCTGATTTTTGAGTTTCAAGATCTTCTACTCAATTCTCCATTGCAGAGACTTGAAAACGGAGTTGTGATACCATTGAGCTTAAGTTTAATTGGGCAGTTTCCACGGCTTTCACGTGGTTCTTCAGCTCTTTTACATTTGATTACACCCTTCATTATCATGAGAGTGAGAGCTTGGGCCTTGTACTCCATCCTTGATCTGCTCATGCTTCTGCTCGACCTTTGTTAGTTGACTAGATACTTCCTTCAACAACACAGGGCTTTCCAACGAAACTTTCATCGCTTTTATTTCCATTTCACATTCATTCAGGCGACGGGCCAAATATTTGCTATTTTTGAGTGAAGCTTTAAGAGCTAGATCCTTTTCTAGTTGAACAACCTTGGCCGCTAGGGTGGTGGTGGCGCTAGATGGCTCAAGCAACAGATGACATTCAAGCTCATCAACACGCGAGAAGGCCTGAATTAACTGCTGCTCCACCACAGCCACACGCTGTTCATATTCTTCTTGAAGGACGGAGTTGGGGGCTGAAAGGTCACGATGTGTTTGCTTAATTTGCTTTTCAAGCTCTTTAGCAAACTCCTCCAACAATGAGCGGGTGGTAGCAGAAGATGCATTCAGCTCATCCCTAAAAAATCTTCATGGCCTCCTCGACATACTTTACAATCCCAGTATTCATAGTAGCAATTCAATCATGCAGCTTTATGATGAAGTTACTATTAGCTTCTACACCAGATCTAACTGCTCCAAGATATTTGGAGGTCAGGTGATACAGCTTATCATAGGCTAAATTCAAGGCTGCATGAGTATCTTGGTGTTGATGTAGCTCTTCATGATGGCCAGCTAAGAGATGCATCATATGGACCAAAGCAGGGTGAGCAAACTTGCGGACGTAGGTGGTCAAATTTGTAAGCTGACCATAGGTCTCTGGGAGGACACTAGTCTAATAGAGAAACAAGTGGCGTTTCTCTACCAACAACGCTCATTCGCGAGATGCAATGTCACCTGGATTAAGGATGCCATGAGTAAGGTCTCTTACAGCTTCAGTGGCTGGCCAAGTGATGCAATGAGACTCAGGTATTAGTATAGGTTCAAATTGTTGTTCTTTGAATATTAGAGCAGTAGGACTATCCATGCGATCATCTTCTTCAGTTTCTTCCCCATTTTGCACCCAACAGGTGAAACTTTCCATTTTTTATTAATACTTATTGAAGTATCAGGGGACTCAACCCCCGCGTTGGGCTCCAATTTGTGGGATCCACCAATGGACACCACAAATAATATATTGAAATGAGATATTTTACTTTTTATTAAAAGTATAAGATAATACTTGTTTTGGTTTTTTATGTTTTTTTATATTAAACAGGCAGGGCAAAACCAGAAAAGGTCCCTTTGTCAATACTAGCTTTTCCTATTTAAACTAGTTCAAATTCTGAGACCATCAATATTCAAGGCAAAAGAATGCAAAGCTTAGTCTTCTAAATTAGGGAACATAGGCTTTTGGCCTACAGATCAAAGATAAAAATTTTTTAGAGGTAAAATTGACCTGTGCGGTAACAATTTGATGAATCATATCCAATCACCATCAAGTAAAATCTTTTCACCTCAGCGGTGATCTGACTCAGATGGTAATGATTGGGTATTTTGGCGGTAGTTGGACTCAGAGGGTAATGATTAGCTAATGCTTACCCTATTATCCTTGAGTAAAATCTTTGCACCCTGACGGTGGTTAGACTTGGATGATAATGTTTGGTTAACTCACACTCAATCATTGACGGGTAACATCCTCTTGCCTTGTAAAGGTTCCAATCCATGCAATATTATACTCCTCGTATTTGACCGAGGAGTCGGAGTATTTCTATTATTAATATTTACTGTTTTAAGCTGATTCTTATGATAAATCATATTCCTCTAGTTGTTAGGATTCCACTGAGAATCCACTAGGGTTTTTTCGTTGTGGGAACTCATATCGTTGATATCCCCATTATTATTTAAAAATGTGGCAGGTGATGGGCCAATCACAGTAGCAGAATCAGAAACACTAACTCCAACATTCTTTTTCTCAGATTGAAGAGGAGAATGTCCGACAGTTGCTGCTCCTGCTTCCTGAATAGCCTTGGCCTTGACCCATTTGGTCAAGTGGTGATGGCTACAATCATGTACTTGGCCTTCATAATGCTTGTTGGAAGTGGGTCAACAACATCAATAGATACACTGTGCCAAGCGAACTTGGGACAAACAAGCTGGTAAGATGTGCTTTTCCAGAACAGTTATTTGCCTGACACTCCGCACATCATTCTCACGTTTCTTGGATGTCAAAATGCATTGACTCCCAATAGTAGAATTTCTTCAGACGCTCTTTCATCTTATTGAATCCACCATGCCCTATGGCGCTATGTGCCACCATTATTAGGTCAGTTCAGGCCAAGGTTCTAAGAAAATATACTTCTTGCCTTCAACAACCTTGTAAAGCATCCCATTTTTAAAAAGTTGTATCTTTTTGTGAATATGATAATAGTCTTTGAATAGATTTGGGTTCATCTTGGTACTCTCCACTGATCATTTTTTTAAACAACTCATCAGTTTCTGACTAAGTGTTGCAATGGTGGGTAGTTGGGATAGGCAATTGACGTTTTGGTGTTTTGCCCCAGCTCAATGCTCAATGGTGTAGTCATAAGCTTGTAGCTTATACCCAGTGGGCTAATCGTCCCTCAGGTTCTCTTAAGTTGTTTAACCATCTTAGGGAAGCATGATTGGTAACAACTCTGAAATGAGTGCCATGAAGGTAGACCCAGAATTGCTTGCAAGCATATATGACGGCTAAGCATTCTCATTACATCACCATGTAATTCCTCTCATGAACATTTAAGGTCCAACTAGCGAAGGCAACTGGATGTTCTTCACCGTTTTCCCCAACTTCGGATAACATGGCCCCCACTGCTGTTAGGGATGCATCCTTTTGGACAATAAATTCATGATCAAAGTCTAGGTATTGAAGAACAGGCGCATCCAATAGGGATGATTGGAGTTGGTTAAATGCATTCTGGAAAGTTGGAGTCCAAACGAATGGCACCTTATCCTTAACTAAATAGAAATGTATCCCCCAAGTTGTGCAAAGTCGGTAATAAATTAGTTATAGTACCCAATCATGCCTAGGAATAATTGCATATAACGCTTGGATTTAAGCCATTTCATAATGAGATGGCATCCATCTTGGTGGGATGAGGCTGAAGACTCACTTTGTCAATTAAAAGTCCAAGATATTCCGGATGATCTTTGAAGAACTGGCACTTTCCAGGATTAAATTTATGTTTGCAGCTGCTAGCCTTCTGAAAACCTCTTCTAAGCGTTCCAGGTGGTCATCAGAAGTGTAACTGAAAACGTTGATATCAATGTACACTAGTACACATGACAACTTCAAATCTACCAGTATTGTGTCCATAGCCCTTTGGAAGGTAGCTGGGGCCATGCAGAGCCCTTGAGGCGATCTCATCAGCTGAATTAGGACCTCTTGGGTTATAATTGCACAATTCTCGCGCTCCTCTTTTGGAAAATCTATTTGCCAATACCTGCTGATGAGGTCCATTGCTGAGAACTTTGCACACCCTAGCCTATTTAAGGCATCATTGATTTATGGTAGAGGGTATGAGTTCTTCTTTTTGATGTTGTTTAACTTCTGATAATCAATAACTATTCGGTTGCTTCCATCCTTTTTCTTCACTATTAACTTTCATGCCGCCCATGGACTTTTTGAAGGCACTAACATACCATGATTGAGGAGTATTTCAATCTCCTTGGATACAGCTTCTTCTGATGATTTTGAGCGTCTAATCAGGCGTAATCAAATTGGTTTAAGCTCTGGTATTGATATTGTGGATGACACCCTTAGCACATCCCAAGTCAAAATCATCTTGTGCAAATATTTCCAGATATTTAGAAAATAACTCCTGAGCTTGGCTTTTCTCAGAGTTGGTCAGGTTGCTAAATCGGCTATAGGGATTACATTATTTATGCTGAATAGGTCCTTATTGGGAAACCCTAAAATACAAGAGTTCCAAACTCATGGAATGAGTGAATTTCCAAGGTAGAGAACAGATGCAGAAATGCGATTGTTTGATGTCGCCTGATGGAGATGGGCTGATTTTGCAGGTTTGCACATAAAATATGTATCTCTCCATGGCCAGGAATGATAATATCAGGGGCAACGTTTGGCTCAAAATGAGAATTAGACCATGGTTGATATACTTTACCATAAAGTCCTTCCAGGATATTGGTTGTTAGTTCCATTGAGATGATTACTTGATCTCCAGATGGTATAGTAATGTGCTGATTTGACCAAACTGGGATGCCCTTTGTTTCATTGATCTGGGTGAGTAGTGCTTTTATCTTTGACCACGCTTTGACATACTCGGTTGGGACTACTCCATCTTTGTAGGCCAGATTTATGAATAGGCTGGGTTTCTTTTTCTCAACTGCCCTATCCCAGTTATAGTAAAGAGGGATAACCTGGCCAAGAATGGTGAGAGTATCATCCTTATGATTGGTAACAACTAGATATCTCCTTAAGAAATCAGTCCTGATTAGAATATCATAATTTGTATTTGGCAACACTATAGAAGGTGCTATCACTACAATAGATCCAAATCTGAGAGGTAGGGTACTGTATGTACCCAGCGATTTAGTTGTATGCGCTCCAGCTGTATCATATTCTTGACAGTGGGCAACATTGGGTGCAATTTTCAACTTATACAAACTTTGTACTGATTATATTGACAAGAGCACCACTATCAACAATGGCCTGAACTCGCATCTTGTTTACTGCTATATCCACATAAGTACATTCAGAGTAGTTTATAGAGGTATTTATTGTGTGAATACTGTGACTGCTGCCCAATTCCAGGTGAGGTTTCAGACTTGAGCAAATATCTGGGAAGTTATCTGCAAAGGTCTTCATGGGAATGGCTACTTGTACTTGATAAGTGAAGGTAGGTCATTTGAACATCCAAATTGGAGGTCTAAACCCTGATCAATACTCTGTTTTGCGTAAGGTTTTGATACCTCTGCATGGGCTTCTTTGGTAGTTTTCAAGGTTTTAGTTGCTTTTGCTGTGGCCCAAGTAGTGACCATCATGACATCATTAGCCACAAAATGGTGAAGGTTTTCTTTCGCGACATCTTTGCCCCTAAAGAGCTCGCCAGGGTCAGGTGGAATGGTTTAAACATTGGGAGTTAGAGCATTCCGCCTCTACTCTACCTGCTCTTTTCCCGCCTCTCTGTCACTGTTGATTTCTAGAGCAACGTTGACCCCAGGCTTTAAAAAGACCATCTGTAGCATTGGCTAGCAAAATGTCTCTTTTGACCACAGCTGTGACTTGTAATCGACCCTTTTTGCAGCTTTTGCTCGATTTTTTGGTTTTTAATTAAGAAATTTTTCCCCTGGTCGGACATAGTGTTGCTTTTTGAGCCCAAAGATCAGAGTTTTTTTCTGATCCTTGGGCTTATTAGGGGCATCAAAACTACGAAAACAGCTTTTAAAGTAATTGATAAGCTCTTGGGTTTCCATGTTTCTATTGAATGCAGGTATCATGACATTGTGCAGTTCACGGAAGGGCATAACTGCATGTATCATTGCAATCTTAGCGTCAAACTTAACTATATGTTGCACCCAAGAAAGACTTGTGCCTCATGGAAAAATTGTCTACAAAGTCCTTAATAGTCTCATTATGCTTGAATTAAATATTAAGAGGCTATTTTTGGGTTTCTAAATTCCCAGGCCCTCAAAACTGTTTTGTTATTGTGAGATGGCATTGATATAGGGATAATTGTCACCCAAATAGGGCATAACAAGGCCACAGCTATGGGCATCGAGTGAGTTAATCAGTGCCAATCCTTTTGCATGGTCTGATGCTCCCCACATTGCTTTTACAAAAAGCTTGAAAAAAAAGTGAACGTTCACACCCTTATAATAGTTTGTAATTTTAATGGTTTAAAGTCGTCTAACCCTGTTTTGGGCATAGTGGTTGTACTTCTTCCTGAACGTCTTGGGGTATCATTATTTTAATTGGCCCTCTTTACTGTTAGGGAGTATCTGGTGTCCAAAATGATGCTAAAACTCTAGACATAGGACAGATGTTTAAAGTATTGGTTTCTGCATCAGTTTTGATTACTGATGATTCAATTCATGATATTTATCTGAACTACTGTATTCTGATGCTTAAATTTGGCCCTTAGTTGTTTTTCCATACTGGTTTTTCCGTTGATTGGGCAGAGCTTTTTCCCATTTCTTTTTTTAAAAAACTGGGTGGGCATTGGCAGTTTTGCTTTTTGAGGGATTCAAATTATTTTAAAGGTTGTCATACTCCTCTTTGAATAAAGCTTGATTGGACGTTATGCTTTTGATATTTTTGGCCATACTGTCTATTCAGGTATTTGCAGTCAATGATTGCATTATGAGTTCCCAATTCTCTTGAGTAATTTCAGTATTTCTAGCCTGCAATCTTAACAAAACTGTCAAAATATCTGAAAGTTCCTCTTTGATAAAGACATATTTCTCGTCCCTATTTGGGACGGTTAATTGTGCTGCCAGGTCTTCAATGCTTTTATTCACAATGTCCAATTTGGCCCAAACATAATGCTCAAAATCAACATGCTTTGCATTTAAATCCAGGTGATTTTTTCAGCCTGAAGTGGAATGTATGGTGAGTCGTTCCAACTGAGATAATAGAACTTAATAATGCATTTCCAGTTTTTGACAGTGGGTATTCATGTTTTGTACCCATTCATGCAATAGCCCATGGTGAGCAAGAACTTATGCAGCTATCTTTGGGACCCCTTCATTTAATAGCTCCTTGAGTGTGTTTAATCTCCAATGAGATTCATTGGCAAGTTTTGTATTATCAACTATTGCTTTTCAGACTTCAGTAAAACCAGATTTTAATTTGTATAGTAGAGCATTTTGGGAAGATTTTTCTCCCCTTGCACATGGTAGATTTCCGTGAGTTCCAGATTTTGTCTAGCAATGATTCTCTGGGTATGCTTAATTGAGGGTTGGACAAAGTAAACAGGAATTTATTTGTTGCTTGACTGTCTGTAAGACGTTTGGCAAGAGATGCAATGGTTGTGTCGCAGTACTTCATGTATCTCCATCTTGAGCGCCTGATCCTTAAGGTAGTGGAACATGCCAAAGGAGTGATCAATTTGTAAAGTATCGATCCTAAAACTCAATAGAGTCTCCAGCATAGATTTTAAGATTGCAGATGTAAGATCAATTGGCTTATTGTATCTGCATGAGCTCCCCCCACTGTGATAAGATCCATGGAGTAGGAGGTACCCGCATTGGAGCTTTAGCAGCTGGAATTAAAATAATTCAAGATTTACTTATCATTAGTTTCCATCTTATTGTCACTTTCACATCTGGATGAATATTTCAGGAACTGGTTGTGTGAACCCACTTCAAAGAGTGTCACTGATTTTTGAGTGAGCACAGTTGTTAATTTCTGAGCAACACTTGCTTGATAATTAAGTTTATGCATGCTTAACTGGGATACCGTTCAGCCAAATGGTCCTTGATTTTACCAATGGCTTATGGTATTTTGACTGTTTGGAAACTCACTAGGCGTATTCAAATAGCTTGGACTCTTCTGGTCGATTCTAGGCTTAATTTTCCCTTTGTAATTGGAGACTTCTTCCAAGGCAGGCAAAAGTACAAGCTGTGGATTTAGCAATTCCAGTTTGTCAACACTTCTACAAAGAAAAGATTCTGATAACTTCTAGATTTTACTTTTCAAAAATTGCAATCACCTGAAAATTTAGCCTTATTAAATCAAATGAATATGGTGGTAAATTCCACTGAGAGCTCATATGATGCATCAGAATTCACCAAACTAGACCTCAAATAGCAGAACCCTTAGACGCCAACTTGTGTGTCAACCTGTACTACCCACTCCCAAAATGCAGCTGCAAAAGCAGATGCAAACCCATATTTATCAATAAAAAAGCAGAATCACAAATGATCCTGCCATTCTACTGCCTACCTCAGTCGACTCTGGGTTGACTGAGGGTAAACAAATCTATGCACCCCACCCTGTAGGCGCATTTAATGGATTAACCAAGGTAGCAGGAGGTATTATCACTCTCAATGCCGCGCAGTGGCTTCAGGCGGCTTTTCAAACCACCCCATTTGAAATCAACCAAGGTGACCAAAATGAACCAACAATAATTATTGAATCAGTTGGCCATTATTTACACAATTTGGAAAGCAACCAACTTGACCAAACTTAATTGAGGGTAGGTGTTGAATCAGTTTGCCGTCATTTTAACATTTTGGAAGGCAACCAACATGCCCAATCTGAATCAGCATTGAGTATCGGATCAGTTCATGGTAATTTTCATTAAAATCAAAATCAAAATCAGATTTCAATTGCAACTAGCCAAATAGTCAATCAAACCACGGAAACATCCCAGAAAGCATCAGCTGATGGTCAGATGAATGCTGGAGGGATATATTGGTGTGAGGATGAACCTGAATCCACCAACAAAAAGGCAGAAAGTAATTTAAAGACAGGTAAGGCAATCCAACCTGGAAAAAGTCGAGTACCAACTGGGAAGGCCCATAAGGGGCCACCGCATAAACTCAAAGGGATGTCAGCGCCTCTATCTTATCTGGGGTCCCAACCCATAAGGAATCAGCCAATTTAAATTTAAATTTAAGTTGGAACATAAAATAATTAAGCGAGTTAAGGATGCATCAGGTGCATGGCAGAAAAACCAGTGCCTGCACCACCTACCTTTGACCCTCGTGAAGCTGCTTTTGTGGCTGAAGTTAGGAAGAGATGGGCAGAAAATCGCTCACAACGTGCACTCCCTAGGTCCACTCTGGCTCATGCAATTAGAGTCTACTATGGGCATAACTCAGTCAAGGTACATACAAGAGATTATTTACCTATCTTGAAGCAATATTGAAAGCCTTTCCAGTTGATACCACAATTCATGAAGTAGTGGAAAGACACATTATTGATGTAGGGTTTACAACTGCAGCAGATGCAGACCGGGCAGCTTCTACTAAAATAGAGATTCCACATGGATCTCTTCATGTATCTAGAGCATGATCTAATTTAGAGAAAATTTCTTGGGTAACTTTCTCTAATCTTCCAACTACATTGGACCCAGAATCCTTAAAACTAGCCCTGTATCAGGCTTTGATGGAATTTAAGTCTGTTCTAACAGTAGATCTTTGTGCACCAGCCTACTATGCCCCAACCCAATGGGCTCACATTGCTAAAGCATCATTTATCCCCAGCCCTATGGTGGCCCATAACATGTAGGTCATTCCACGTGTGGCAGTCATTGTATTATGTTCAAAAATCTTCTTTATTGATCCAGACCAAGCACGACCATGCTGCTCATGGTGTAATGCTTTGGGCCACTTATGTAATAGTTGCACTACTTGTAAACAAGCTTTCTCATCCAGCAGCCAAGTCCCTTTGACAGGTAAGAAACGCTCACATACAGCAGCAGCGGCAATACCACAGCCTACCCATTGGGTCCCTGTACAGGATCTAACCCCTGATGCCCTTTGGGTGGCAGTTGAGCAGGCAAATCCAGTAGCACAGCTTTATTCCCTTGATAATGAAAGCCCCCTGCCAGTTGGCACCCCTTTCTAAGTTGCCAGACCCTTCACCAGCACAAAATAAACGCAAATCTGCTTCACATAAAGCTAAACCATAGGAAATCTAGTCCAGAAGCAGCATCTAAAACTCATTTGGTACCACAAGACACTCAAAGAGAGGAGCAGGTATGAAGTACCCCAAGTAGAGGTGGAGGCTTAAAGCCATCAACCCCCACCATCTAAGGTGATTGCAACTCAGACCTCATTCTCTTTATTGAAGAAGGTGAACATGGACTCTGATATTTCAGAGGACGCCCAAATAGAGGAGTCCATGGAGCGCCCTCAGGATACTCCCGTGTAGAGCAGTGGGTGTAGTATCCTGGGATGGCTTACAGGCTCCTCAGGACCTTCAGCTCAGAATAACTCCCCTCCTCCATGTCAATCGGCTCAAATTGCCACTAAATGTCAGGCTCAATGACTTAAAATGAGCAGTCTTACGGATGCAGGTTTAAGTTCTGGTAACCCTCTGAGATATGGAGGGGGACAGCTATGAGGCCCCAAAGGGGCACCCTGACCCTGAAGTCCATTAACTCTATTGAGCTGTGGGATTACAGGCGGAGAGCCTGCCTTCTCTGCAACTTCAGGTCAACTTGGTGTGGATATTGCAGCCATCCAGGAGCTCCGTGTCCCCCCTCAGAAATAAAAGATGGAATGACCAATTTGGAGGTAACTCTTGTTGGACAAACTATGTAGGCCTTATTATCCTCAACCCCCAGGTAAAAGCCACCAATTTTTAAAATACCTTGATGATCGCCTTATCTTGGCTAAATTATCTACCCCTGATTTCTCCTTCTTTGCTGCAAGTATATATCTTCCAATGCAGGCCTGGAGCAGGACCGGCTCTTGGAGAAACTTGCTCTACTACAACTCCCACGCAACACAGTGCTTACAGGTGATTTCAATACAATATTAAGTCATGTGCAGGACACATTTTCACCTGCAACACAAGGCAGACGAGGTACTGCTTGGCTTCAGGGTTTCTTTAGGTTAAGTGGATTCACAGATGCCCTTCACTCATCAGCGTCTGGCCTTGGTTGTATGTCTCAGATCCAAGATGAAGGTTGGGAATTCATATCAGCTTCAAGGATTGATATGGCCTTAGTGAGCCCCTTGCTGGTGGGTCGAGTTTCCTCTTCCATAACCTGGGTTAACACTATAAGTGACCACAGATCCCTCACAGTGATCCTGACAATCATACTCAGAACATCAAGGAGGTTTTGGCCAAGGATTACTCCAGGGCTCATGAACAACCAGTTTTCAAAAGATGATAAATGCGGCCACTTGCGATCCAGAAAACCTGGACTCTCCTCATTTACAAACTCTTCAAGAAAAATGGGCAGATAAAAAAGCAAGAATTTTAAAGTTAGCATACAACTGTGCTAAGGCTCAAATTATAGCAGCGTAAAGTTAAAGTCAGACGAGCTGAGGCTAGAATACATCACCTTGAAAGGAATTGCCGACTGGCGCCTTCCCCTTAATGGTTGGAGGCGTGGGAAGTGGCCTAAGAAATGTATCAGAGGGAACTTAATGAACAAGAGGAACGGGCAGCAAACTTCATATCATCGCGTTATTACAGCCAGTGGGAACGCCTCACCCATTTCTTCTATCAGAAAAAAAACCTCGCTCTAAGGATCAGGAGATGGCAACCCTTAGGGTGGGGACCACCATCACCACAAACAAGGAGGAAATCATTAGCGAGATCCATCGTTACTATTCATCCCTCTTCAAGGCTTCCTGGGTGAGCCCAGCGGAAATTCAAGAATTCATTAGAGGGGCTCCTTAACCACTGGTTAATTTCACACCAGATGCTGAACTTCGTTCACCAATTACGCAGCAAGAAGTAATGGACATTTTACTCCACAGCCCGCGCCTGAGGGCTCCAGGCCCAGATGGTATTCTATTTGGGGTCTATCTAGTGGATCCCGTCACAGTTACAAGGGCCTTTATACCCTCTTCTCAACCCTTTTGGCAGAGGGGAGAGTGCTTACTGAATTGAGAGGATCAATTATGACCCTCATCCATAATAAAGCAAAACGTGAGGACCTGGAAAACTGGTGACCATTATCACTACTGAACACAGACTGCAAGCTATTTACTAGACTTTTAGCAAACCGCATGGCTAAGTGGGCAGAACCACGCCTCAACCCAGCTCAGCATGGCTTTATCCTAGGGAGATTGCTTTGGAACAATTACAATGAGCTTCTGGAAACTCTGTCAGCTAAATCATCTCAAACGCAAGGTTTTGTGGCGCTTCTGGATATGGAAAAAGCATATGATCATGTAAATTAGAAGTATCTTGACGCCTCCCTAATCTGACTCCACATCCCACCACAAGCTAGGACGTGGCTGTCAGCGCTTTATGCCCAGATTCACACTAAGGTATTGTCCTCAACGGGATTTACAGCAGCGGTGATGGTTGAACAGGGTCTCCGTCAAGGGGATTCACTGAGCCCTATCTTGTTCAACATATCTTTGGATCCTCTTCTGGTCCTACTACAGGAACGACTGTTGGGTATTTAGGTTCATGGGAAACACCCCACCCGCACTATAGCGTTTTCTGAAGATATAGCATTGCAGTTGGATGTAAAAAGGACCTAGACCTGGAAAGGAGGACCAAGATCGCCACTCCAAGGCGTCCAATGCAAAAGTTAACACTTCTAAAACCATTATAGTGCAAGTTGGCACTCTATCATTTCCTCCGCCTTTTGGTCTGGAACCTATCTGGAGCACCTCTAGGCACCTAGGTGTCATCACCACACCACAAGGGGTCGCAATCAAGGATAATGAGGACCTCTTGATGAATGAAATAAACTCACTTATAGCCAGATAAAACCGCCATCTTATCACCCCCCAGGGACACGCCCTGATGGCGAACGTTTTTCTGCTATCAAAGGTATGGTTCCTCGCTCATGTATGCCCCTTTACAGACAGTTTCTACTCGAGGTTGCATGTGATACTCCACTGCTGGATATGGGGATCCAACAACTCACCCACAGCTCTGACCACAATATCCTGGCCCCGCAGTGAAGGGGGGATAGGTCTTTAAGATGCTAGGTCCCATGCCACTTCAATACTGATGGGGTTCCTTAAGCCCATCATTTGCTGGGATATGACTCCATTGCCCCAGTGGGGTCTAGCCTTACGCCAGGGATTTGCGGCCTCACTAGGGCTCCCACTGGTTTCCAACAGCTGTTGAGGAATGGCTAACAATTCACCCAGGCCACCGCCTTAAAACCTCATCAAGTTTTTACTGAAACCAGGATCTCCATGCGCTTAAGAGGGTAGGGGTATGGGTGTACCACGCCTTCCCTTAATGAAAGGAGCGGTCCTGGGATTAGTCCTCGGCATCACACCCTGGTCCACAATGGGAGGATAGGTATCTCCCACCTACACCCATTGGACAGACCCCCAATACAGCCTCATCTCTTTGAACTCCTACCCACGCTGTGATTGGAATCTCAAGGCGCTTTGGAAAGCCATTACCTACCTGTTCTTTAAGCAAAATTGTCAATTACACTGTGGCGAGTTTTACACTGCTCATACAGGACAGGGGATCAAATGGGTCCCATCTTCCAGCACAAGAGCTGCCCACGATGTGCAGATCTGATAGACATGCACTTTACCGCTTCTTAGATACCCCTCATAACCTCTTTGGAAGAAGATCCACAAACTCCTATGAGCATAACCCTGAGTAGGGCACCCTGTTCAGGACTTCAGGCTCAACCTCTCACTTCCCAAGTGCTCCCAATCATTAAGGTTCTTGGCATTTGGCGTAGTGATATGGACTATTAATAACTCATATCTTTGCACCACTTTTGATTCCACTATGTGGATGCTGCCTCACATAATCACCCACTTTCAGGTTCATTTCAAGATGGCCCTGAGGTTGGTTGTCATGTCGCCATGGGCCAATTGGTTAGTTCAAGTGGACACGGCTCTGGCAAAACTTCCCCCACCCTTTCTCAACATCACCTCTTACCTCTGCCTTCGCCTCAAGCTCTTAATAGCTCGGGCGTGATTAAAATTAAACCAATATCCCCCCATTAGGTTGGGACCACCTAGCGCTAATAAAAAAAGATTCTGATAAAAAATCAGGAAAGAGATAAAATAAAAAATATCTTTATTAGATGATATTTATTTGTAAATTATTCATTAGGCTAGGTGCTGCTATTTATACCTCTAAGGCATCTCCTGGCCACATTTGAGCACGAAATCTCAACAGATTATTTTCCACCTCAGTTTGGCCCTTGAATTGATATAACTAAGACCTATTGCTAGGTTTATTAATGCAAGATACTCTCAAATTTGAAAGGGATTTTAGGGACAAAAATTGCAATAAGAACATGCAAGTTTGCTCTAGGATCCTCTTGATTTGAGTTTCGTCATACTGCTGACAAAGTACATCTTCTTTGAAATTCTTGCATTGATTGGTGAATATGACACACCCTAATTGAGAAGTCGGCAGGCCTCTCTCAATAGCACTAAATACTCCCATTTGGGCAGTCCATGTGCAAGCTCTATCATGCCAATTATGAAGATTGACATACAAATTTCTCCCTAGGGCGGGAAATTGATTACGTTCAATGTCTATTTATCCATGAGATCAGTAAACATTATCTTTGGGTTGATCCCCAAATAATTTCTTATACTACTTAATAATATTGGTCCTGATTAGTTGGGACTAATTGCCAAGTTTTGGTGCAGCGACAATTGGCCTAATTTGTGAGTGTATTTGGCCTGAGCTTTTAATATAATATTCAGATTGAATTGACGTTGATATAATTGGCCAGACATGTAGTTGCAATAGGCTTTAAGATGAAAATTAGAGTATTATTTTGAGCATTGAGAGGATAATCAGCCCAATCTGTTGGTTGTCAAAGGGTTGATTTTGGGTCAAACACCAAAATCTTACAGATATTATTGTAAATTCCCCCACTTCCAAGCATGAGAAGTACCAAGAGGCGGTGCTAACTGCATTGCACAAGGCCAACTTTTTGTAAAACACTCTAAATGCGAGTCTTACAGGGATGAGGTTACCTTACTAAGTAACTTGGTCCTGAAGGACGGATATATAATTCTTCCCAGAAAGCTTGACGCCATCCTTATTGTGTCACACCCCTAACACCCAGTGCAGATGTAGAGCTTCCTGGGCATTGATGTTAGGAACTCAGAGTGTCAAGGAAAGGCTTGGCTTTCTTTATGGGTACGCCAAGACCCATAAGAATAGCCATGATCCACAAGGCACCACTGGTTTAGGAGAGTTCTGGGTGGGCGCGTTGGAGGGGCGTTAGGGAGGCTCTAACCCAGGGAATTGTTGGCCATATGTCGTTTTACCTATTAAAATTCTTAAAAGGATGTAGTTTTGTATAACTATTTTAAACTTAAATAGACACTCAATGAAGAAAATAACCCAACACCCTACCATTAGCAGTTTTCTTAGTCTATATTAAGATGGGGGTAAGATGCTAAACTGAATAATGATATTATGATTTAATTTTGGTTACTGAATCTTCAACGACGGGTTTGAACGCCAATTTCCCCTTGATACCATCAGAGTGACATTCCCAAGCTATTCTCAGGTTGTTTATTAAAATTCCAATTGCCAAATTAGCTTTTTCAATTTCGGAATGGTGTGTCAAGTTTAATATTGCTTTTAACCTCTTTTTCGACTTTTTGCATGTGAACTTTCTAGGCATGTTTTTTAGTACTCAGGTGACTTCTGAATGAGCTACCTGTTGGTGACAGGGAAGGGAACTGTGGTAAAGTGCTTTTTAAGTTTCTAAATTCTGCACAAAGTTGGTTGATTTTTTTAGATAAAATCTGCAGATATTAAAAATTGAATAGGCTTGAGGTGAGGTGTAGATGAGGGAAAGGCATGTTGCAGTCAGGGGGAGCAGCAGCTACCCATCTATTATACAGGGTATGACCTAGCCAGAGACCTGTGTGAGAGGCCGGGCCTTAAGTTGCATCTTTTCTTGACCTAAAGAAATGCATAACCCTGCCCAACTTTTTAACTGGAGCTAGAAAATTACAAAAATCATACTTTAAAGAATTTATTTTCCACTTTCTCACAGCTGGCCACGCCACTGCATCCCTTGATGGGAAGAATGTTCTGTTTCAATAGTTATAGGAATGACAACGGGCGAATGACACCATCAAGGAGGTGTTTTAGCACCACTTTTTCCTAAACATGCTTGTAGGAATCCAGTTAGTTGTGTGCTCACTGGTGCTAAACGTTGCTAGATTTCAAAACGGTTTTATAATTTAAAGATAAAAACACTAATAAAAATAAGATGTTGAGTTTTTATGTTTTTATTAGTGCAGGTGTGGGAAGAGAAAAATGAATCTTCTTGATATCCAACCGATCAGTATTTAAACTGTATCTAGGGTTGAAGGGAACTCAATGGTAGGTTTGGATTGGCTTGGTAAGGTCTGAATAAGAAAATATGTAAATTTAGCCTATCAAAGCTCAGAAAATCATTTCATTTTGGCTGAACGATGGATGGTGAGTTATTATTTGGCAAGATGTACCCATGGGGTAACGATTTAATAAATTTTAGCTAATTCCCTTTTGATAAAATTTTTGCACCTTGAGGGACCCCCGCCAAGCCTATAAAAGGGGGTGGTCCCTGCATATGTTCTTGAATGGACTTGGTTATGGCTGGGGGAGTACCATACGATGGACGCCCCAGGGTCCACCATGTGGTTGAAGTAATCAGACTGCTTGATCTCATGTTAGCCTGTGAAGTATTTGAAATCGTGTTACCCCAATTTTCAGGATTCCACCAAAAATTGGCCAGGGTCTTTTGGCCAAAAATTGGTGTTGTTATTTTTATTGAGCTTATCATTATAGAGGACTTGTAAACGTCCAATATTCCCCCTTTTCAGCCAATTTTGACCCAAAACATTCTTATATTGAAGCCTGGAGGGCAAATGTCTGACAATGCTTACTGCACTAAGCCTTTCATTACTGCATGCAACACACCATTGGACGCTGTGGGGTAGCATTACTTTGAGCGCATGATGGAATGGAACATCCAGGCATTATTTTTTGTGCAAGTTCTGTTCATTCATTCAGTCTTAGCCTATTAAAAAAGGAGTAGGATGCCGTGGCAGAGTTGCTTATACATTGGCAATCCTCCTTCAGGGCATGTGGCTTGAAATGACCGTATGGACAGATCATCAGGCCTTAATGTATTTCCAAAAGCCGCAGAAGCTGGAACATTTACAAGCCTGAACATACCACGGCCTCTACAGTTTCTATCTTAAATATCAATTCAACAAAGGTTCCTCAAATGTTCTCCCTGATTTTTTGAGTCAAAAATCTTCTTTGAGTCCATTTGAAGAAGGTCAAGCTTACCATAGTAATTCCACCAGACCCAATTCTGGATATGTTACTCCCATAATTTTGGTGGTAGACTGGGGTCCAGAGGTATCATTTATTTCTTGGGTATTAAAATGTCAAACAACGTGAATGGAGGGGTTGGAGATGTTCACCAGCTGGTGCTTCCAGAGCTTTGGAAAAATCATTATTCATTAGCAAAGGAATAAATCTTGTTTAAATTCTAATTTTGGGTTTCACTCCAACTTCACAATGAGGTGATTTGGGCTCATCATAACCTCTAGCAGTGGTTACCGAGGCAAAAAAATGCCTCAACTTGGTTAAATTAGATTTATACTTTTTCAAAAATCTCCAAAGAATTTCATTGTGGACTGCCAGTTGGATAATGTGCGTGAGGGCAAAATTGATAGATCATGTATGAATGGGATTTTTCATCCCCTGAAGCAGGTGGATGGTCTGTGGACATCAGTATCCTTTCACTTCATTGTTAAGCTTCCCAGATCTAATGGGTTTTAAGCATTTATGGTGTTTGTGACCGCTTTACCAAGTTTTCACTGCATATCCCCTGTTTGTCTGTTGTTACCTCCAAGGAAATTTCCCGACTCTTTGTGTGGCATTTCTTCCCAATGTTCAGTTTACTATAAGAAACCATGAGCAATTGGGGATGCAATTTATGACGCGTTTTGGATGGCACTACAGGCTATATAAAGAATAAGCAGTGCTGTTCTACCACATACCATCCTCAATCTGATGGGAAAGCGGAGTGGGTTAACCAGATCCTTAAACAATTTTCCTGTGGCATGCCACTGCCATAAAGGATACCTGGGTGGGTGATCTGCTGTTAGCAAAAGATGCATATATCAATGCCTCAAAATATGTTTCAGGTTTTCGCCTTATGAGGACACGCTGGGGTATAACCCCTCATTTTTTCTTAATTCATGCCTTCACCCTGAGATCCTTGCTACGGCGACCATATGCAGCAGATACGGGGCACAAAATCCCTGGTTTGGGAGCACCTGACTAAAGCCATTAGTGATTACAGCCAGTTCAGATTAAAAAACGCTTACCTGCCCATGAGATAAAGCTGGGTCCTTTGTAAATCTTAGCACAAGCCACCTGCAAATGAAGGTCTGCTCATGGATGTCCATGGGTAAGTGCTCAGGTCCTCACATGGTCGAGGAGAATTTGAATAATGGGGTCTTCCAGTTGGCTCTCCTTTACACTGGAAACAGCACCCCATATTCCATCTGTAACAGGTGTCACCATTTGAATGCACGTTGCCCACAGATCCTTATCTGGTCATGATCAAAGACCTGGTCAAGGTGCAGGTGGAGGCCATTCTGGTTTCCTGTGGGTCGTGGCACTCATTGCAATATTTGATGGCTTGGAAGGGATTCCCTTCTTTATAAAAACATTTGGGTTAATGCCTGAAATTGTTCCAATTGCTACAAGTTGTTTGGGCCTTCCACTTTGCACAACCAGACGCTCCCCATATTCTCACAAAGGTTGCCTTCATCTTAACAATAAAACCTTTAAAGATGCACAAAAAATGTGTCGCTGACACAGGTTCCCTGTGGGTGTGCTTCCCCGACTCAAAAAGGAAAGGGTAATGTAAGAGTTGAGAAGAACGCCTGCAGCTTAATTGAGGGGTATTCAGTAAATTGTACCACGGAGGGGAGGAAACCAACTTCCATCACTCTTGTCAACATGGGCGATTTAGACTTTGTGGTAGATGAGAGGTGGATGAAAGTGTACCCTTTAAAAATTGTGCCGTTCCCTCCATGCCAACATACATTAGTTGATTCAGAAGGTTTGGGGGAAGTGGCAGCAACAAGGGGCCATCACCAGCAGAAGGTTGGCAGAGATTCTCTCCCATAAAAGGGTAACTTTACCCAATAAGATTTTTAAAAGAATTGAATCAATATTTGGCAAAAATAGATTGATTAAGCCATTTTTAATGATAGAAATCCCAACTGCTGTTCGCATCTGTTGCCAGTAGTCAAAGAGCCCTTCACTGATATGTAAAGGTGCAACAATCCCCTTCCCTACTCAATGGTACATGCCATATGTGGTCTGGACATGAGCACACCAAGTCAGCCGCTGGATGAAGTGTTGCCAATCTGCCAATCAGAATCGCATAAGGAGGGAAAATTTATGGCAAGATTCCAGCCTAAGATTGCCAACAAAACTGAGATTGATTTGGCATTGTAGAAAATTGGATATATCAATTTGCTATATTTGAATTGCATAATTATCCTTCACGGCAAATGCAATTATTTCAGCCAATATTCGGAATTTTTAGTGAGCTTATATGGAAGTGGACCCTAACAGGTTCCGCTGTAACTCTATTTACTCCCCTTTCGCCCTTTATGCTCTAATAAAAAGATCCAAAAAAATCAAACCTATAGTTTTGAATCTTAATAGTCCGTCAGACATTTAGTGATTATTATTGCCATTTTGGATTTCTCTGGCTGGTTCTCACGGCTCCCATACTACTGTTTCATCCCAAAATATGGATGGCTGTAATGAAGGTAGTGCGGATGGTGTTCTGGGTGGTTACTCACCCTGTGTACCAGTACAGACTTCTTATCAGCACGCTCCATGACAAAGGATGTAGAACATACAAAAAAGTGGGGATTGGTGGCATGTAAGAGAAGGTAATAAAGAGTCATGTCAATAAGATGGCTTTTCTGCATTCAGAAAGATAATGTATGACTTAAAATTGTCATAACAGGGATAATACAAAGGTCACAATGTTGGCCTGGATGGTTCTTAATTCAAGTTAGATTTTGCAGCCAAGGTGAGATTTTTGGCACCATGATTGTTTTTTTTGGAAAATAGTGAGGATCCCATGCTTAGTGATGAGGGAAAATCAGTAAGGAAAGTGTATAAGAAACAAGGCTCCTAACCTTGATTTTCATCTTGACATATACAAATATATGATGGAAGAAAGTCGCCTTTATCCTCTGGCAAACTAGTTAGCATTAGAATAAAAACAAACATAGATTGAGAAATATACAATGATAAGTTTGAATATGATGTTTTTGTGCGTTCCAAATTATTGCATGGAGAGTTCTATGAACACAAAATATCGCTTCACAGCCAAGGTATGACTGATATTCAATATGCAACTAGCGTCTACCTTCAAAAGGCTTTACAGGGCTGTGACATTCGGATGCAAACCTACTATGTCTCTAGGCGGCTAAGGTGTAAATTGAGGGATTCCAGGTACTCTCCTCAGTCCTAGTCCAATGGTACTTTCCCCATCACAACTTGCTTGTGATGTGCAACTACCTTTTTTAGCATTATGGAACTGTGGCTCATCTCCTGGACATCCATGCCAGGCCTCAAGATAAGATAAATCTAAATAAATAAACTATTAATGCAACAATATGTTAAATTAGGCTTTAATTTAAAGAGCAAAACAAAATTAGATAGGTTTTTCAAGGCAGTAAATGGGAACACATCCTCATTTTATTATATAATTGCCTAGAAAGAGTTATGCAAATTAATAATATATTAGGCATCAGAAAGGCTCAACAAATACCAGCATCCTGGCATTTGTCTGCCTTTGGATTAAGAGAACCTAGATCTATCAAAAATATACAAAAATATAAATATAAAAATAAATTTATATTAAAATGTATTGACTCAACAATTAAATCATGTCAGGAAATTAGGATCACAACAATGGTTGTAGTGAGATATCTCTTTCCACTCAGCGTAACTTTCCAAGCCAAATTACATGAATTTATAAAACAAATTTAATTTGCCCATAGTAGTTTTGCTCCAATGTCATTAGATTCTCTGCCAGCTGCTCCAGTGTGGGGCAGCGGCGAAACTCCCCCGCCGTTTTCCATCTGGTAGGAAAATGCACTAGGACTGGTTCACCCATTCATTCCAAACCTATGGGCTGATTTGTTCCGCCCAAGGACCTAGACGCCCACCTTGCTCATACCCAAGTGGTACCACGCTGCCCCCTGGTGCTCCCCTGGAGCAACATGCGCTATGGCCTAAGGGTCAAATATGTGAATTTTTCCCATACCATGACCAAGCTATTATCAAAATGGCATAGGTGGTGATGACACCCGCCAGATTTATCACTTTCTGCACCTACAAGGGGTATTTTGACCTCAGCTTTACCTGCAAAGCTGATGCTGCCACTGCAGCAACTGTGCCCCTGGTATTCCAGGGCACCCCTCTCCCCACAACTTGAACTCAGCTCCCAGCGGACACCACTTTAGTGGTCCAGTTTGCTGGCCTGCCCACCCACCTCCACCCTGAAGTGCTCCACCAGGAGCTGATGGACGGTTTGGCAGCCTATGGCTCCAACCTCATCTTACAATTTGTGGTCCCAAATGGGGCCACATGACTTGCTGGGCCTTGGGCATATGCCACAATAAGCCCTTAATTTAATAAAATTGCGGTGGCAATTCCGCCGTGCACCATTATTCCCTCAGCACCTGACCATCTGTTTTGGGCCTGCGTCAAGGGCAGGCAGACAATCTGTTCATCATGTTTCGAGTTAGACCACTCAAAACGCAAGCGCCCCTCCTCAACTACATCAGATAGATCGGATGACTCATCTGCTGACCTCCAATCCAATGCCCACCCTGTAAAATTTCAGGCATTGGGCACAATCCTACCTCCTCCACCCCCAAAGCCTGTTGCTGCAGCTGCACCTGCAGCCACCATTCAGCCTCCTCCTCACCCTAATTCCATAAATAATTCCTTTAATCAAGCATTGGATTGGATCCCAGTTTGATCCCATGCTTCCACAAATGAATCAAACAAACCTCAACTGTACGCTGATTCCCTAATCCAATTCAACCAAAACTCATGGGAATTATTGGCTGGAATTGACAAATCAGGTAAGTTCATTGAAGAACCATCCCTGAAAATTGAGCGGTTTGTTAATGAAGAATGGGACGCCAAATACCCCCCTTGACATTATACCCCACAGCCAAATGCCAAATTAATTTGCAGTGATCACCAGCTTGCAATCGAAGCAGCTGCAACACCAGATTGTCGCCCCCTTTGTAAAGCTGTCGCCAAATCAGTAGCAATACTCAAAGGAGGAATTCCACCTCCTGTTATCCCCGCAACCTTAACTACAAAAAGCAAATTATTGGTGAACAAGTACTACAAAAACGTAAACAAAGCTATCCAGAACGTGGCGACTATAGCATGGAATACAAAAGCAAAAATAACCCAAACCAACATTGCCACGTTTGTTCAACTCCCAGATGCCAAATTTTAGCTGAAAAAGCTTTAACCGAATATCTCAGTGCCATTTACCTAGCTGGCAATTTCCATGAAATTCCAATTATTAGAGATATCAAACCACATACTGAAGATGCCCCAACGCCATTACTGACGGCTGTGACATGCACTCTACTTGGGAGGAAGAAGCTGTTACTGAAGAGGCTGCCAAAGACGAGCCCCCTGACCCCCCTCCCCTTCCGCCATGGAGGGATAAGCGGCTTCTGCTGCCCACCTGGCTGGTTGGTTTTCAAAGCGTTTCACTCAATCCGCTCATTAGGGCGTTTTGTTTGAGCCAAATAGTTATGTTTTTAGTATATTTTTAGTTTTAGTAATGTCCATCTCCTGGTTGGCTTACCTCAAATATATTAAACAATGGTTGTAATGTATTACCTAAGTCCTGACCTTAGGAAACCCATGTACAATAACTGATTGTTACATCACCCCCTTGAAACCTGAGACCCAGTGCACGCAAACCAGAACAACTGAGGAGGGGAATCACATTCAAGCAATTTTTTAAGAGTGACATCAAGGGAAGGGAAGCTTGAAGGTAATTGACTTGAAATTTAGGGTTCCAAGAAAGTGTCAACGTTCCCCTGGAGATACACTGGCAGGCTCAAGAGGCCTCAACTGCCAGTAGTCCAAACAACCACCTCCAAAATACCCATTCTACTCACTGAAAACCAGAACAACAGCAAGAAGGAATTGTGGGTCCAGATCAATGCTTGGGACATTGCCACTGAGTGTCTTGCAGGTTGCCTGGTGCACAACCCGCCAAAAAGGAATGTATAAAAAAAATGCAACAAACAAGGCTCACAGAACCTTACTTGTCCTTGAAAAATGCAAAACAAAACCAAAGGAGAGTCGCATAATCCACTGGCAGACTAGATTGCTTGTAAAACATACAAACATGGTGTCAGGATTTTAACCATATGGATCCTTCCAGTAGTATTAGAATTAGGGGTTTCAATTAGTTGGGTAATTGCTGGCTGATTGCCTAGTTTGATACTATTTAATGTTATATATCTTATCTGGTTTAGGTTTGGCAGAGCTGCATTCACCGCCAAAATGCCATCTAAAGATTGTTGTGGGGTTTTCTGGCAGAAAGCCAATGAATATGTTATGAATTGTCCATAAATGGTTCTGCCAACTAATTTGGAGCACCAGCGACTCATGCTGAGGATGCTTGAAGTCCTATTTAATTACAAATTTATATATGATCAACCAGCGACTTATGCTAAGGATGGATTGACCTAATTTAATATCTGTTGATCAGATGAGTGGATCTGGAGGGAATCGCTATGAAATAAGAATGAATGAGCTTACAATATGATAGAGTTTTGGAACAAAGAGGCTGATGGGTTTTCCAGTATTTAATTGGCTAAAGAGTACTTGGGCACTGTAGCCTTGTAAGTAGTATAAATAGTCATTCATTCCCTCCTAATAAACATCTCTCATTTGCCCATCTTTCCTGTTTGTTTGAAGTATCTTAGAGAAAATATAGTGGGGAAGGTGGGATAGGAGATCCCATATAGGCGTGTGTGATCACACCTAAAGTGGCCGGCGTTGCCAGCTCCCATGCCTCCTCTCTCTGAGGAACTGGTGGGAACCTGGCCGGCTGGCTACCAGCAGATGCGCTGACTGGCTGCCAACCTTGTGGGGTGCAGCGCGGGAGTGCCGTAGCCTCCCAGGAAGGGGGATGGACTTTCCAGAGCATGCCCAGATTGGTTGGTTAAGGGTCCCAAGGGTGGGGCAGCACGGAAGTACCTGAGCCACCCAGGAAGGGGGCAGGACTTGCAAGGGCACACGCCGAGGACACCTGGGGCTAAAGGCAAAGCTGTTGATAGTTAGTTGGTGGGTTGGACGCAGGACTTGTAGGGGTTGGTACGCCAATGAAGGCGAAATGGCAAAGGGCTGGCCAGTATTCATACTGGTTGGCCTGGCACACTAGTGGAGCCCATGGTCAATTTCATGACACATGGCTCAAATGGTACCCAACAGTAAGTTTAACCATGTCATTTTTAGGTATTCTATACCATTTCATGCAAAGCAATATGAACGCAAAATATTGCCTCATGCAAGCTGAAATATGATGGACGTTTAATCCACTAGTAGCCTCTACCACCAGGTGGGCTTCACTGGGCTGTGCCGTTTGGGTGCAAACCTACCCTGGCTCTCAGCATCCTTGGTCTACAAATGGGGAGAATTCCAGGTACACTCCTTAGTCCTATAGTCCATTAGTATTTTCTCCATCACAACTAGCTCATGATATGAAACTACCTTTATGACATTCCAGAACAAAAACTTTTCTCCCTGGCCAGCCATGCCAGACCTCCAATATAATAAAGTTTTGTAAGAAAAATTAAATAAATTGAATTTCTAAACAACAAAATTATACAAGAATGGGCTTTATTTCTTAGATCAAAACTAAATAGATAGAGTTAAGTGAGGAAAGGGAAAGCTCATCTTCTTTGATAAATAGTAGCCCAGAAAGAGCTACGAAAATAATAATAAATTAGGCATTGGAAAGATTCAAATAATGCTACTGTCCCAACATCTGTCCACAGTTGGATTGAGGGAACCAAAACCTATCAAAATATGCGGGATTTAAAAATAATTATAAAAAATAGTCACAAAATTCATTAACTTTAAAATTAAGCCAGTTGTAAAGTTGTGATAACAAATATTGTTGTAGCAGATTTCCTAAGTCCTGACCTTATAAACCATGTATGATCACAACATTTACAAGGTGAGGGCCCAGATCATCTTCCAATATAATGATGGAATTTACAACAGCTTTAAGGAGGGGGCATCTCTATGGCGAGGAAATCATTAATATGGTGACCTGGTCACTTTAATAATGTGCGGTATTCAGTTGTAATGTGTAATGGCAAAGTAGAATTGGGGTGCCAAAAACAGGTTCAAAGTCTCTCAAATAATTGTGGGGCATATGAAGGTTAAACAGATCACTTAATACAGTTACCAAGGCCAATAGGGCAAGAACTTTATCTAGAAAGGATTGTGGCATTGTATTTGTTTGAGCATGGTTAGGCAATTGGGAGGAGGCTTAAGCACAAATGAGGTTTCAAAATTGCATACTGATTGGTTAGGAAGGATGTGGGTGAAGATGGTAAGTCTGATTGGCATGCTTAGGAGATACTTTAGCCATAATTTTGAGTAGGAGGATGAACAAACCCAAGATGAAATGTCGCAGAGTCAGCATTGGAGCATTTAAAGGATGATGTGGTTTTAAAGCATGTAGAGATGGTCCAACAGTTGGGTTTATTCAAGCCCCTTTTATTACATAGAAACATACTTGCCTATGCCAAAATAGCGTCACCTTGATAGATTAGTAGAATAAGTAAATTCAAAATTTTTAAGTTTAATATTGCTTGAAATGCTGGTCTCATCCTACCAGGCCCTTGAAGTGGTAGGGCATTTTTAACATGTATACTTGGTGTCACCTCACGGATATACCCTTAAAATTAAGGCTAAGATGTATTAGTGTATAAAGCTCTAATTTCTCTATATATATTTGTGCAGACTAGAGGCGAATGCTCTTAATGACATCTCAGTATGTTCCAATTAACAGGTCATGGTGTGGAGAAATGCATTCCATACACAGCCTCTACTGCCATTGGGGTCTTTAGAGTTTTTGGCCCTTTTTTGTGTCAAATTGCACGCACCAGTATCATGAGATTCCCCTGGTATGCTAATACCCTTTGATATATATAACTTGAACTAGAAATCTAGGTTTAAGTGTATAGATAGATAATAGGTGTAAATTGGGAACTTTATTATATTTTTGGGCGCTTATAACTATGATATTTAACTTTGGTCAATGGAATCACAACCCTGATAATAGAACTAAAACCAAAAAGGTATGATTATGAAGTAGTTTAGGTGGGGATATCTAGTTACTTCCATACTGCAAGGATGGATCACAGCCCAAAATCTTTAAGTATTAACGAAAATTTTCATTTTTATATCATCTGTCCAATTTTTTTATTAAAAAGTCATATTATATCCATCTTAGTAGTAGATTCCAAATATCTCAACTTCATATGGAATTATGTACAAAAAATTCCAATTTCTACGTATGTCTTTGGTAGGGAATTTGAATTTTATGAGGTGAAATTTGAAACAAGACAGCAAGTAGACCACTGCCCTACACATGAACTCAGAAGGATGGCCTGTAGTAGAAATGATATGGCATATGGGATAATTGCAAGGGAGTTTCTTGTTATGAGTGCAGAACATTTTAAAAGAATTAGGCATGAGAGGCGGGTGACCCCAACAGGGACTATAAACTATAGGATGGTAAAATCCAAATGATGCAAAATTATCTATCAGCTCATTATAAAGTAATGTGGGGGAGGTCATTGGAAGTTCTGTGAGAAAGCCCTCAAAGTGGCATCTGTGGATATTCAGGTGCAAATTATGGGGAGGTGAGTTTTCTGGAACACCAGGGGCTTAGTTTTTGCAACAGTGCACCAGCTTTACTAGTGAAGCCAAAGTTGAAGATGTTCTTTATGAGCAAAAGTTAATAATTCTATAAGGCTGTGATACCCTGGACCATATTTATGATGGATGCTTCTGCACAGGGGAAGATCTTATCATACTATACCCAAAGGTCAAACCACATGTATATCTAAAAGCGCACTGATGAGACTCTGGGGAACCTCCTGGAATGTGAAAGGTGGAGGGCTAGGTCTTAAGGCGGGATGAAGTGATGGTAGAGTCGGGATAGATGAGCCTGTTCAGACAAGCTTTTGCAGTAGATGAAAGACATTAGGATGCATTACACCACCTACCCATTCAGGGGCAGCAGACGGTAAACCTGACAACATTGGACGCAATGACACTATGGTAAGAGTAGGTGTTAAACCAAGATTTTTATTTTGCCAAAAAATAACTAAGTGGTATAAGGATTCTATTGTATATATGTATAATTTAGTACTAATATCTGAAGTTGCTTACTTCATGCCTAGGTATATATTTAACAATTTCTAGGTTGTATTGACCAGTTCCACCAAAGGCTATACTATTATCACTTGTTATAGCATCAGCGAGTCCTAATGTGATATATCTTAACTAGAGCAAAGAGCACTTTAGAGTGTTAACCTGGAGTGAAGTCATATAGTGCTTACTTTAATTACCTAAAATTGAGATATTTATATTCTTTTCTATGACATGCTTCCATTCCTGATATTATGTCTTTGAGAGGAAAGATCTTTCCCTATCTTTAGAAAAATTTGTAATGTATATATAATTAGCAAACTTTTCTTTCCGCTCAATCTCACTTTTATAAAATTTTTACAAAAAGGCTTATTTTACTACTGCCATCTGGTACATCCTTTTTCTTATTAATGTCCGTGGATCCGCCGCCTGCTGCTCCAATGTGAGTAGCAGCGCTCCACCACCTAGCATGCCCTTCCCTGTGAACAAACAAGTTTGCAGAGGGTCAAATAGCCCATCATCTTCTTCCAGCCATTTTTCCCCCACGGGACTTAACACTCCACCTTACATGCATCCACCCTTCTCACCCCCATCCTCTCGCTCTCCCTCATTCTAATATCCAATTTTGCCTATGTGTTGACTATGGACATTTATTCCTGTATGCTAAATAAAACAAATATCAAACTAGTCACTGCTGCATCTGCGCCGGCTGGTTATATTGATTTCCGCCCATTTAAGGGTTATTTTAACATAGGTTTTCAGATGGAGGAGGACGCTGCAGTAGCGCCTTTGACCCTTATTTTCAAAAATCTTCCCATCCCTACTACTTGTACTCGTCTCCCTTCAGATAACACACTGGTGATGTCATTTGCATTCCTCCCTTCTTACCTCCCACCCCAGATTTTATATGATCAATTGATGGTAAAAATTTTTGACTTATGGGAATCAGCCCAACCTTTTCTTCACCGTTACCTCTGGTGCAAAGCGCCTTTATACACCTCGCATTACTGCCATCATAATCTCACACCACCCTGACATAACCTAACAAATCACCCATCCTCATATTGCAGCAGCGCCTGAGCATTTCTTTTGGGCTCATGTAGATAACGGTCGCCAAATTTGTCCCCTCTGTTTTGGATTTGACCATTTAAAAAGTCCTGCCCCAAGACACTTCCTATGATGCAGCTTCTGCACCCTTTTCAGCGGATTTTTAATGGGGCGTTTTGCTGCCCCTCCCACTCAACATTATTTCTAAAGGGGCCTTAGTTGGAATTTGTTTCCAGAAAGACATCCAATCACAAAAAACCCACCCCAATTCAATTTGCCAATCAGAGTCAGGATTGAAACACCATTTGCACCAAAGCAACCCATTTGACTACAACCCACCCAAATTCTAAATCCACTATTCTCATGAACAAGGATCCCCAGGACCTCTTGGCTGAGGTTGACAAATCAGTTAAAGTTATCAAAAATAAAGAAACAGGTGAACCTCTTGGCATGATGGAATACAAATGGGCTAAAAATCCTAATTCTGATTTTGACAAACATCTTTCTCCCAAACGATTTTCTCCTCAACCTAATGCTGTCCCCTATCAAAGTGACCCCCAGCTCGCCATAGCAGCATTGGCCTCACCCCATTGCCCAAACCTCTGCAAGCAGCGGCCCAATCAGAGGCTCAATTTGACGAAGAGCTGAGCACACTTTCCTTCCCTCTGATTTCCCCAAAGCAGCACAGGCTGAAATAACTATAATGTTTAAAGATGCTAAAGCTGCTGTCATACATGTGAGGAAACTAGGAGATTTTGACCCATCTGATAAAATCACCCAGCACACTATAACCAATTTTTCCCAACCCCCAAAGACTGCCTTCAACTTAAACATCATCTAGCAGAAAAAGTTGAAGCTGTCTTTCAAGCAGAACTTGAAGACAAAAACCCATTTTCACCGCCATCCACTGCCACTATACTGATTCCCCAACGCCCTGGCTCTTCGCTTTTTTCTGCTTCTACAACCACCAATCTCTCATGATAAAGATTGCTTGTAGATGAGCTGCCCGACCCCTCACCCTCTGCAATGGTGGGTTAGCGTTTTTTCGCCACACGCATGGTTGGAGGTTTTGCTTTGGTTTTATTGGTCCATTTGTTTGTTTGTTTGGTTCTTTTGCTAAATGAATATTACTAATGTCCATCCCCTGGTCATTATATCTCAAATAAATTTTATTTTCTTATTTTAATTTTAAAGCTTTGTATTTATTTCTGGAGTTATTTAAATCATTTTAAAATTTTGAAGAGTTTAAATCTAGAAATGCCTTTTTTGTTTTTTTTTAGTACTAGATGGTCCCAACCTGAGGGGGGATTCATCGATGTTTATTGAATTATGCCTGGGCTCCTAAGAGCCTGAGGCGAGGGAAGGGGAGGGAGGAGGAATCGAGAAAGGGAGATGGTTTGCACGCCAGAGCCGTGCTGCAGTGACAACTGAGCGGGGAGGGTTGGCGACATAGTGCAGACCTTCAGGGCCATCTCAAAGTGTACCTGAAAGTGGGTGATCATGTGTGGAAGGGTCCACACCTGCTGGTCAAAGGCAGCACGAAGGAAGGAGTTATGGATGGTTCAGATGGCTGTGGCATAGGCGAGGACACGGAGGGGTCAGTGGCAACCAGGCAATGTCTGCTCAAACATGAGGTCTTGCACAGGGTGTCCAGACCAGGGCTGAGCATGGAGGAGCGCGCGGGCCTTTGGCCAAAATGCGGCGACACCTGGACAGGTGAAAAAACGATGGAGGTGGGAGTCAATAGGCTCCACACAGCGGGGGCAGCTTTGGTGCTGGAAGATAGGGCCAGTCCGGTCCCCTGTCCTGTATGAACACTGGAGCACCCTCCATAAGGTGTTGGACACCTTTGCTGACAGGATGGGGTGATAGACGTCCTTCCACAATTCCTTAAGGTCAACTCTCACGGAGGGAGGGAGGAGCTCAAGGAGTCTTGGGCGGATGGGAGGACGATCTTGGGGGTTGAGGCGAGTTGTGACAACTTGTCCATTGTGCACAATTGCATGGCGACGGGGGCTGAGGCCAGGGCCTTCCCTTCTGTATGGGAAGGCATGGTGGATCCGCGCGCCTACTCGTTTCAGGGCAAGGAGAGCCTGGTTCCAGTAGGGGGATGAGGATGGTTTTAGGCGATGGCCTGGGTGGTTTGTGAGCCACTCCCCTAATGAGGTCAGAGATGCTCTAGGAAGACCCAGAGTTGCTGACACTGACTGGCGGAGGGCGGGCGCCCATTGGGGCATGGGGGTCGCGTCCCAGCAGACAATCGGCCATAGGAACTTCAGGAAGATTGTGGTGGCGTGGGATCGCGTGTCCAGAAGCCCTAGGCCCCCTTCATTGCAGGGTTGGGCAATGGTTGAGAGGGCCATTGGTGGTTGGTTTGAGCCCCAGATCCAACAGCGGAGGAGTACATTGAGCCGCGTATAAAAGGCATCTGTGAATGGGCAGACGTGCGCTAGGAACCAGACTTTGGAGAGGAGGAACACATTGGCCATCAGAGCTTGACCCTGGGGGTGATGTGCCGCCAGTTCCAGCTGGCAATCCTGGAGTTAACTGCTGCGAGGAGCAAGTCCTCATTGTCTTTTAGCGCAACTCCTTGTTGGTTGGTGATAACGCCCAGGTGACGGAAGGTACCGCGCTCAGGTTCAATACCAAATGGTGGGGGAAGGTGGGGAAGCCGACCTGTACAACTGTTGTCTTGGAGGTGTTGACCATGGCGTTAGACGCCTTGGTGTACCTCTCAATGGTCACAGCAGCGAGGGCAACATCCCCATGGCAGCCAAATGCAATGGCAGTGTCATCTGCAAATGCCATGGTGCGTGTGGGGGCTTTACCTGGGACCAGAATCCCTGTTAGCTTGTCCTGTAAGGAGGCCAATAGGGGGTCAAGGGTGATGTTAAAAAGGATAGGGCTCAGGGGGTCCCCTTGCCGGAGACCTTGTCCAACTGGTACTGCCACTGTAAAACCCATTGGCGCCAGGACTCTGGTGTGGAGCTGGTCATAGAGCGCTGATATCCAGCGCCTAGCTGCGGGTGGGAGATGGAAGCGGGCCAGGAAGCATCAATATACTTCTAGGCTACCCGATCATATGCTTTCTCCATATCCAGGAGAGCCACAAAGCCATTCACCTTACGAGAGTTAGCAGTCAAAGTCACGTGAAAGTCATTCTAGTTGTCCCATAACGACCTCCCCGGAATAAAACCGTGTTGGGATGGGGAGAGGCGAGGTGACACCCATTTGATGATGCGGTTGGTTGGAAGCTTCGTGAAGAGCTTGTGGTCTGTGTTGATCAACGCTATGGGGCGCCAGTTCGCCAGGTTCTCACGGTCTGACTTCTTGTGAATGAGGGTCGTGATTGAGCCTCTGGAGTTGGGAAGGACCTCGCCATTCACCAAGAGTGCAGCGAAGAGGTCGCGGAGGGTTCTGGCTATCATTGCAGGTTCCAGAAGGTACATATCAAAGGGTATTTAATCTGGGCCTGGGGCTTTAAGCCGTGGGGATTTCAGAAGGGTTTTCATCACCTCCTGGATGGAAATAGGCGCCAGTAGAGCCTCATCAGCCCGTGGGTCAATGGGCGGCTCTGGAGCCCGCCACAGGAAGTCTTGGATGTCCGATGGGTCCACCTGGGTGGCATGGAAGAGGCTGGAGTAGAAGCGGTGTAGTTCCTGCGTGATTTCCTCCTTATCTGAAGTGGTTGTAGTGCCAATCTTCAGTGCAGTAATATCCTGCGCTGTTGACCGGGCTTTCTGTTTCTGAAAGAAGAAGCGGGTGGGGCGTTCCCATTGAGCATAGTAACGAGATGTTGTAAAGTTTGCTGCCAGTTCTTCCTGCAGTGTGATCTCCAAGCGGAGTGCTTCCTGCGCCGCTTCCCAGTCTTCCAACCATCTGGGAGAGGGCGAAGGCTGGCAGTTTCTCTCTAGATGTCTGATTCTGGCTTCCGCCCTTTTGACTCTGGCGCGAGCTGCAGTCATCTGGGCTTTGGCACAGTTGTAAGCAAAGCGGGTGATGCTCTCCTTGGTCACCGCCCATCTAGCCTTGTGGTCAAGCAGGTGGGGCGGGGGGGAGGTGAGAGTCTCCCGGATGGTCATAGCTTCTCCTTAGTGAAGGGGTTGTTGAGAAGAGCTGGGGCAACCCTAGGCCAGAACCTACGCGACGGTCTAAGTGTGGTGGTGAGGACAACGGTGAGTGACCTGTGATCACTCAGATGGTTGTCACGAGAGATGGGAGAGGAGACGCGGCCAATTAGCAGGGGGCCAATCAGTGCCATATCTATGCGTGACGCTGACTGGAAAGCTCCTCCATCATACTGGATCCTAGTCATGCAACCTAGGCCAGACGCGGAGGGTGGAAGCGCATCTATAAAGCCATTCAGGCAAAGGAAATCCTGGAGGCGACTTGATCCAGGGCGTTCCTTTGCTGCAGGGGGTAAGAGTCACGGACGCGACTTATGGTTGTGTTGAAATCTCCCAAGAGGACTGTATTCCGTGGGAGATTGAGTTGGACGAGCTCTTCCAAGAGCCGATTTTGCTCCTGACCTGCATTAAGGCAGGTAGATGCTTGCAGCGAAGAAGGAGAAGTCAGGAGTGGTGAGTTTGGACAGTATGAGGCGGCCACCTAGATATTGTGAAAAAGAATGAATTTTAACCCGGGGATTCAAAACATTAAGGGCGGCATGGTTTGTCCAGAAGGAGTTGCCTCCAAACTGTTCATTCCATGCAGATTGTTCGTGGGGGAGGATATGGGGCTCCTGGACAGCAAAGATGTCAATTTGTGCTGACCTGAAGTTTCAGAGAAGGCGGGCTCTCCGCTTAAACTCCCGCAACCCATTTGCGTTGATGGATTGCAGGGCCAGGGTGCTGCCATGGGGACTCATAGCTGTTCCCCTCCATGTCCTGGGGGTTGCCAGCGCTTAAACCTGCTGCTGTGAGGCGGCTAGTTTTGAGTCCTTTAGCTTGACTATTAGCTGCAATCCTTGAGGAACGTCGAGGGTTCTGAGGGGAAGGGAGAGGGTGGGGGGCGGAGGACCCAATAAGCCAGCCTAAGATGCTGCCCCCGCTCCGTTGCAGGGGAAGGACCTGAGGGTGCTCAATGGTGACCTCCGCGGTGTCCCCATTTGATGAGTCTGAGTCCATAGTCACTTCCTCCAACACTGCAAAGGATCCGCGCAAAATGGACTGTGGGGTTGGGGTAGGACTCTTTGAGGTGGCACTTCTACCGCAGGCCGCGGGTTGCCAGTCCATGCTGGTGGGCATAGCTCCATTGGGAGCTGAGAGTTGATGCGATAAATCGCTGGTGGAGGCTGATGGGGGTGCCGCGGAGCCCTGAGTGGGGTGGCTGACGAGGGGCACCCTGGGGGAGATGCCTTGCGCTTGGTGAGAGAGGGAGTTGACTCTGGAAGATTGGAGGGGTGCCCACTGGAAGGGGGCATGAGCGCGAAGGTATCCCATACCAATAGTGGGGTTAGCTGTTTCAACTGCTAGGCGTAAGGCCTCAGGGGACAGGTCTTGAACGGGAACCCATTGTGTGGGTTGTGGAATTGCTGCTGCAGCCATGTGGGATCGTTTTTGGCCTGGTTTGGGCCCTGGGTGGTGGCTAAGAGGGCTTGTTTTCGAGCTGTGCAGCCACTATACAAGTGTCCAAGGGCGTTACACCATGAACACCGGGGGCGCGCCTGATCAGGGTCGACAAAAAGATCTCAGGGCATGCCCTAACTACCGCCACACGAGGAATAACCTCAATGTTGCGGGATACAGTGGGGGAGGGGATGAACGACGCCCTAGCAGTGCGAGCTCTTTGAGTGGGAGCATAGTAAGAGGGGACGCTAAAGTCCACTGAAAGAACAGACCCAAACTCCATTAAACCACGATGGAGTGCCAGTTTAAGAGACTCAGGATCAACAGTCGTTGGTAGGTTGGAAAAAGTAACCCATGAAATTTTCTCCAGGTGAGAGCGTGTGCGAGAGATGCGAAGAGATCCACGTGGAATAATGACCTGGAGGGTGGCAGCATGGTCAGCAAGGGCAGCTTCAGTGAAGCCCACATCGATGTAGTGGCCCTCCACTGATTCATGGATGGTGGTGTTAATTGGGAATGTCTCCGCAATCGCTGCAAAGTATGAGAATTAATTCTCTGTATAGAATTCAACAGGGTTATGCCCATAATAAAGGCGAATTGCGTGGGAGAGGGTTGAGCGAGGTAGAGCTTTTTGCGCTCTAGTTTCGGCCCATTTCTTCTTAACATCAGCAATAAACGCCACTTCACGGGGATCAGCTTTGGGTAGCGTTGGTGCCAGAGGTTTTTGCCACGCCCCAGTGGCTCCTTTGGTACGTTTGTGTTTGCTTTGGGCTGCAATTGCGGGTTGAGTGTGAGCTGGTGGTTTGGACAAGTTTGCGGAGTTCCCTTGTTGCTGGAATGTTACAGCAGTTGCTGGCGTCATATTAAATTGAGGGGCGGTTTGTTGGGCCTCGCTAAATTGGGGAGGCCCATCCAGATTGGAATTAACTCCAGACAATTGGGAGGAGGGAGATGTTTCATCACCATCCCAATCTATTTGGGTAAATTCAGCCCGAGTATTTGCTGTGATTTCGTGGGCAAAACTCACTGGCTGATTGGTGAATTGGTCGTTTTCAGCATATGGAGATAAAGTGCCGACTTGAGAAGTGCCAATTATGGGTTTAAATGGGACGGGTGAGATTGGAACTGATGTGAAGTTCCAAAATCTGAACCATTTAAATCCCCTTTAGGAAGAGTAGATTGTCCCAATTTGGTGCTTAGTAAACCAGAATGTGCAGCTAATCCAATCTTACATCCGAGGGTTTGGGGGCCAGGTGATTGTTGGGCCTCGCTAAATTGGGGAGGCCCATCCAGATTGGAATCAACTCCAGCCAATTGGGAGGAGGGCGATGTTTCATCACCATCCCAATCTATTTGGGTAAATTCAGCCCGAGTATTTGCTGTGATTTTTTGGGCAAAACTCACTGGCTGATTGGTGAATTGGTCGTTTTCAGCATATGGAGATAAAGTGCCAGCTTGAGAAGTGCCAATTACGGGGTTTAAATGGGACGGGTGAGATTGGAACTGGTGTGAAGTTCCAAAATCTGAACCATTTGAATCCTCATTGGGAAGAGTAGATTGTCCCAATTTGGTGCTTAGTAAACCAGAATGTGCGGCTAATCCAACCTTACATCTGAGGGTTTGGGGGCCAGGTAGTTGGGTATCGCCCCTCACGGAGGGAGCCAGAAACACGGCGTCAGCAATAATAGATGGGGCTGAATTAGCTGACACAATGGGGGAGGTGAATGCCTGGATGGGCTGAGTTGCATTCAACTGAGCAGACGCTATTAAAACAGCGTGGGTGATGGCCTCCTTGGTTGGAGGGGGCCCAGCGGGTTGGTGGGAGGCAGCGCACACAGAACTGTTAGGCGTGCAGGTTGCAGATGTGCGATCAGGTGAACTGGCGCTAGTTGAAGTAGCTCCAGGTTGGGGGGTGGTGCCTGCTTTCATGGCTGCTGCTTGAGAGTGGGTGATTCTGGTTGACCCTGAGGTGGGTAACCGAGGGTTGCTTCATTTGGGGTGGTGCTGGCTCGTTTGGCATAGCCTGCAGGTTCTTTTGCGGGGTTTCCCGCCATATTTGCTAATAGTTTTCGTAAATCTCTTTAGTGGAGCTAAATTTCAGGCTGAATTGATTTTCGAAAAGTGATGCTTAGCAGAAAGAGATTGCCTTTTTTGTTTTCTTGTTAGTTAAGGACTGTTTATTGTGTTCATCAAACAGTAATTTCTGTTGGCCAAGGTTCACTCATTTTTTCTTGGTTGCTTCCAAATTATTTTTAATATTAATCTCCCTTGACGCTCCCTTAAGTTCTTGCCAAGGGGGCACATAACATTAAAGAAGCCTCCTGTGAACTTATTGTTAAAAATTACCACTTAGTAACAAAAGATATAAAATATTCAGGTCAATGGTAGTAGTTAACCTGATTGGTATAAGACCATAAAATATTAGTTTATGGTCTTGTACAAGGCCTATGGTCTCATGGTTGTAGCAGATAGAATAGACTGTCCATCCAACCTGGGTTTAACAAACCATCAGAAAGCCCAGAATGCCAGAGGATCAGCTAGTATGAGACTTTGATATGGGATGATCTTATGGTTAGATGAGGAATAGAATTTTTTAGATGCATACAAAAGGCCCTTAATGCAAACATAAGGCTACAAGGGGGCAACTGCAAATCTTACTAGGGTACTTATGGGCAGCACAGGTCAGGACGGATATGACTTTATCAAGTAAGCAGATTTTGGTTATTGCTTATGAACGGATCAGATGGTTTTCCCCATAGGTTTGCCGGATTGCACCATGTTGTTGGTGGAAAGGAAAGGTAAAATAATATTGTAGGGATGGTGAAATGTATGGTGGATTGGTAATAATGGTTGGGTGATGTTTGTTTTTACCGTTTGATCACCGCTCAGTAAGTCTATGGATTGATGGATCAGTTAAACACTTCATGATTGCTTATAGCACTTTGCAGATGATGATGTGACTTTCCAAATATGCTTGGAGGCCTAGTTGCATGGTATGGAGGGTGGACTCTATAGAATATAAAATTAAGGGAAGAATTAGGTTTTTAAAGAAATATATATTGGAAATAAACTGATAGCATACCCTTAAGAAAGCCGTTGCCTTATTAGTAGGAGTTGAAAGGGGTGGAAAAGAGCATAAAGCACTTTCTGGGGCCTGGGCTCCTGGGATTTTTTTTTATTAGATAGATTGGGAAGATAGTTATGGAGGTTATAGTTCTAGATCAAGTTTTCAGATTTTTAAAGGCAAAAGGTAAGACATTAAATACATTGATACAATTTTTTTACAGTTCAATTATAATGTAATTTAAGTTAGTAAAATTTAGATTAATTCAACCTAACTTGTTGAACAAATAGATGTTTTTCAGGAGAATTTTCCAAGTCATAGAATGAACATGCATTATATTATATATATTGATCTGATCTGCTTACTTTGGTACAAGGTAGTTCTGGGTAGAATTATGCAATCTTATCACATATACTAGGTGTATCATGACTAGGAGTGGGATGAACACTAGTGTCTTTCCAGGAGGCCCCTTGACTGGGTCACCTTCCTGCAAGCTCTCTTATTATCTTTAGCAAGGTAGAAGAGGAAAAGGGGCAGATAGGAAAAGGATCCTTAGAGGGTAATGCAGTAACTTACCACTCATCTATCATGTGTGATAGGTCACTGAGGTGTACAAGTGGAGCCATTGGAGGCCTTGGGTCCTTCTTAAATCAGAAAGCAAAAGCTTTCTGTCCAAGTAGATATTCTGGCCTTTAAGACTGGATTAACCTTTCCTTTAGGAACAGAATATACACTTCCTGGGGCTTGGGAAAGAGCGTGATTCTTGTGCTTCTTGGGTAGTTTGATGGAAAGAAGGGCCATTACTTTTTGAGGGTGATAATTAGCACCAAGGTGATTTATGCAAAAGGATTCCACCAGTTGATCGCAGTTGATGTAGTCTTTAGTGCTCACCCAGCTGTTCTCATAAGATGGAGTGCCTTTATCTGGCTACCAGGTACTGGAATAAGTGGCGTGATTTCTTTGAGGCAAGGTTGCCTCTACCTCTGCCTCCTAGTAATTATTCAACATGATAGGATCACGCGATTTAGGCATGAGGTTTTTGAAAGGGGAAAACTGGGACACATGTAGTACATTGAATTTTTTATAGTAGGAGAAAATCTTGATCCTGAAAAGAAATTTTACCAAGTCATTAAAAAATTTATAAGGACCTGAGTGTTTAAACGCTCATTTCCTGGAAGTGACTTTACTGTCCAAGTGATGTGTGTACAACATGACAAAATACTTACGTGAGTTCATGTTCTGGGTAACATTTCAGTCCATAAATTTCTTATAATCTTCTACTGCTTTTGACAAGTGCACCCACACACGATTATGGTGTTTGCATAGGTGGTTCAGGATTCTCTGCTGCTGTAAAAGTGAAAATGAAGACAGTACCAAGCTATAAGGAGTTGTGTATAACAAAATGGCTTTTAAAGGAAGAATTTAGTAAGGGTATTAGTGTATGTTATGCACAACCTGCACCAAGGGGAAATCTGTGCCCATATGTCATGAATAGCTGAGAATAATATTAGAGGTATTGACAACAGGTTTGGTTCACCCTAAAGGTTTGCAAATCCAATTAAAGGGGATAAGAAGATGACTGACACAGCTTGATCTGGACAAGGTCAATAAGGGCACTCCATAATCTGGAGTTAGATTGAGGTCAACGGTCACTTACTATATCTCTGATGAGACCAAAGATTGAGAATACATGAGTCATGAAAATGGATATAATTTATTTTAGTAACCGTTGTTTTACCATAAAGAGGGTGAACTTAATAAATTAGTTAAAGACCACTTTGAGTGCATCATAACACCTAGAATAAGAGAGCTATAAATAAGGTTTACAGATTATGAGTTATAGGAACCTCAGCTTTAAGCAATGGATGCAACAGAGCCTTTCTTTCCTAGTCTGTTAATTTTGAGCTGGCGCACACTACACCGTGTGATATCTACAAGGTATCTATTTAGAAGATCCTGTAAAGTTGTAGGTTTTCCTAACCAATTTCCCAAATCTTTTGACCCAATATGACCCATTGTAGGGAGATAATGGTACTCTTGAACCATTTGGTAGCGGAGGGTGGGTGAGACCAAACCCTTTCCAAGATGAAGATTACCCTATCCTTTAGAAAATATTTAGTGAGCTTCTGGGACTTATTTTCCAGATTTCATATAAACCAATTTCCCTAAGGATGTCATCTGGGCGGCAAGTATTTTGTCAAGGAAAGGCGCGTCTGGGGGCAGATTGACAAGAGAAACTAAAATATAATCAAATAATAGGAGTTTAATTAAAAAAAGGTGGTGAGTTAGTAAACTTCATATATGCTTGATTCATGGCTGCTTTATACTCAACATGTCTAGTAAGACATTTAAGACCCTTTGAAGAACTAATTTTTAATGAAAGAAGAATTGATAGCGTTTTGTTCAGAATTGTTATTGGGAAAGTTTAAAAAGCTTTATATAATACATTAAAGACTGGTGTTTAATTTATAATATAATCTCATGATGTTACTCTCAAAGGATGTAACAATAGTGATTCAATGCCAGAACACATATGCCAGCTTCTTTTCATAGGACAGCTAGGTTTCTAATTGAACAAAAACTTGTGGGAAAAGTAAGCAATCAGAGCTCAACACCATCATAAGCCTGTAGGAGCACTGGCCATACAGAAACTGAAGCTTCATCATAAGCCAAAAATAAAGGGCATGGATACACCAGTTTTCCATAGAACTGGAATAGAGAGCAAAACCTCTTTAATGGACTCAACCACCTTTTGTCATTCGCTTATCCACTTGAATGGGTTATTTTTTCAATTAGTGAATGGAATGGTGCCAAAAATTGAGCAAGAGAAGGGGAGAACTCCTTGAGGAAGATCACTGTCCTGCAAAAGCTTCATGTTTCTTCTAAGTAGTTATAGTGGGTGTCAGGCAAACAGCAAGTAAGAATTAGACTGGCCTGGCAGCCCAGATGCCAGAGCACCCGGATGACAAACCAGAATGCCACTGGCACTGCTGCTGATTCAACAGATATGGAACTGGAAAGGAATCTCACCAAGAACTGCTGATGATCCAGAATCTCATACAGGCACATAATAAAATACCAGCTGAGTATGGCTGTTAACCCCAAGGGGTGCGTGAGGGTCAGCAGAAAAGGCGGTTTAATTTTTGGCATGAAAAAAAATTTTAGAAAAGGATTTTTAATGGAAAAGTTAGGAAAGAAAAATCGACCAACAAATCTTCTCAGTGCGATGTGACTGACTAATTAGTGGGCTATTTAGAGAGGAACCAAGCTAGGATCAGGTCCCTCAAGTTTGACCTAACTGGCAAATTGTTCAGGAATGGGGAACAGATAAGTTAACTGAGAACTGACATCAAAGAATTTGGCAGCAGGCTGAGTTGCTATCAGTTCAACCTCAAAAATATGAACTGAGGCTTGGACACGTTTCCAATAGTTGGCATGACAGCGTATAGCCCAATGAGCAGTGAGAATCCCCCAAGGCCACCCCACATAGGGGCAGGCCCATTTGGATGGGAACGGGTTTGGGACAACCAACCCACCCATTCCTGGTCGCTGGGCCATTCGTTTGGTCAGAATTGTTGCTTCAAGCGCAACGTCCAATTTGTTGGCAGGGAGCTTTGAACCCTCATTGATGGTGTCGGATGCTGTTACCTGCCCATTGGGGATGATCCCCGACAATTTTGGGAGGGGGGTATTTTCTTGATTGTGGAGTTAACTGAATCAAGACCATCAGCCATTCTGGCTGATAGGTCAGCTTTCATTCCTTTTTGACCATTTAAAATTTTAACATCATCCTGACTAACACTCAATGTCATTCCAATTGATTTCATTTTGGCAATCTTGGCGCAGATTTCATTAATTCCCCATAACAGTTCTACTGAGTTAAGTGTGGGTACCAGAGGAGGGATCTGAAGCGGAAGAGTGTTACCCAGCTCTCATCTACCACGTGGGCGAGATTGCCCTGAGTGATGAGAGGTACAGCCATCCTATTTGGTACCTCCTTGCTCAGAAACTGGAAAATGTCCCGATCAACGTCCAGAGGAAGTTCTCTGGGACTTACAGTGGGCCATGACTGGAAAGCTTTTATCTTATAATGGGAAAATAACCATCCTTCATAATCAGGTTCCCCAAAGAGGTCACCTCTGAACTAAATTAGCATTTAAGGGAATTAACAAAAAGTCCAGTCTTGTGAAGTCCCGCCATCACTGTTTCAGGACCTTTGCATGTTGCTAATGTTAAAAGAACTATATAAAATAACATAAAAATAAAAAAAATAGCACAATTAAACTAAAGATTGCCAAGAACCTCATTGATGTGTTTTTTAAAGGTTGCCGGCGTATTTTTTAAATTGAAAGGCATTACCATGAACTGATAAACAACTTTTTTTGTGCAGATGGCTGTAAATAAATCCATCCTTTTCTTGACCCTCACCTATTAAAAGTGCTGACCATGTTTAGCTTGGAGAATACTAAAGATTTTGTGATTGCTTGATAAATGGACTGTTCAAGTGAAAGAGAATAGGGGTCATGTACTGTAATGTTATTCAGATGCCCTTATTTAACACAGGGGCGCAAGGAATTATCCATTTCCCTGGGAAAAACTCGGTTTTTACATTGTGTGATTGTCTTTTTTAACCCATTCCTTTTCTAGAACAATAACCATTCTCCTAAGTGCTCTATACTCCTCCTCAGTGTATTTTACTTAAAGAAATTTTAAGACTCTAGGTGCCTGTTTGAATATGGACAGGGGTTTGCATCCCTTCAGGAAAAGAAAGGGCTATAATTAGAAGGCTCTCACACTCACTCAGCTATGTGATCCAGGGCACAATATAGATGAGAGATGAATGGCATCTGCCCTTTCCTGTTTAGTCCCTCCCATCCCAGAGTCCCCTCACAGATTAAAAGGAATTTAATATTCATGAAACTTTTAATTTGCAGAAAAACAAACATTTTGTTGTGATTTTAGAAGTGATTATTGCACCAAAGCTATTGGTGCAAAAACCTAAAATATAAGCAAGGCTTCAAGTGGTGCACTCACCAGAGAAGCACAAATGAAATCTGGGAAACATATAGGTAAAAATTCTTCACAGAAGATGGTACCAGAGCCAAAGGTTTGAAAAAAGAACGCCAGATATGGATGGTAGTTTCAACAGGTTTTAAAGCAAAAGGTGATAGTGCGGGAAATTTTAACACAAAGGCGGTTAATTGACACATAAACAACTCACTTGGGAATAGTGTTAGTTTTCTTCTAAGCCCTACAAGCCCATGACACCATGAATTTGCCTTATCATCTAGTTAAGACCCAGCAATCTCCATTTTTCAAGGTTGTTAGATTATTTTGGTTTATTTCTGATTATGGATTCATTCCTCCAAAGCTCAAATATAAGGTTTTTTTATAATTTAGAAATCACATATACCCTGCTGAATTACCTCCTCTTAAGCCAATGGCAGGCCCTAACTCATGTATATTAAGTATTTGAAGTGGGTCGACCTTGGTACAAATATACCACACTGAGAATTATTCTAGCCAGTACAGGTCTTGAACTTATATCAAACAAAGCCTGCACTAGGGTGGAAGCAGATTTACCCGCCAGACTAACCATCCTTCTAACTAATGTATATTGGTGATAATGATAGCAGTATTCATAGTTGTTACCATCCTTGCTGCCGCTGGTGTTGTCATGCAAGAAAGACAAGAGGCTTCTTATGTATCCCAAATATAATATAAAAGTACTGTTTGATAGCATATATGTTAGTGCTGCCGAAAACAATGCTTCAATTTTTTTGAGGAGTATGATCTGGCAGAAGTGTAAATAGTGCAGGCACAGGTGAGTGGCAAGCAGTAGGAGGGCGGAAGATAAAAAGGATAGGTGAAGAAATCCAAGATCATGATTACAGTACCAACTTATCATTCAACCAAACCAGTTAAATCACAAATTTATTATATGGCCACTTTCACCAACAAAGAAGTGAGTGGCAACTGGTTACACTCCTGGATGACTATGGTACCAATTATCAGCTTAACTCTGAAAGCTGGGTCCAAGCTTTTGACCAGTACTTTATTTTATCTATCCTACTGGTTCCTTTACCTCATTTTCATAAGAACGAGGGTGCCTCACGGATTTTGTTTGCTTTCATGGATAACTGAATACCCCTGTTGGAAGCCAGGTCTTACCTTTGCATGTTATTTAATGACAAAATTTTTTTACATGATCCATCATTAATTTTATTCCAGATCTTGCTCAGATTTTAGTGAAATTCTGGTAGTCAAGTTTGTGTCAAAGGCAATTTTTAAAGGAATAAAGAAGGAAGTCAGATAGTAGGGCTGGGAAGTGAGTTAATATTAATCTCAAAGAGGCATCTGGAGGAAGAATATTCAAAGGAAAAGCCCCAATGAGCTTTCTGTTAAAAGGAGAAAAAAATGAAAAGTCTATATTTATTATACAAGCTAGAAATGTCACCAGACCACACCAATATCAAAGGGTATATAAATTCAGGCACTTCATAGAAGTATCGCAGATTTCATATCTATGGATAAAAAGTTATACATGATATTGCACAATATGACATTATATAGGTTCAAAGGGTCAACCCATCATTGGAGATCCCTCATAAGTGTAGTTTTAAAGGATTGTGAAAATTTTGGAATGATGAAAGTTTCATATTTTTTAATTGTCTAAATTCCTAAACAGTACTCTTAAATAGACCATTATAGTAAAGAATTGGTAAGTATAAAGTATGGTATATCTTATTCTATGAGTGCTGAGAAAGAGAGAGCCGTGATGATGAAAGAAAAAGTCAGGATAAGTTCTAAGATCCTTTAATTTGCGTACTTTGCTTGGCTTTCTAAGCTATCATATGCTAGTTCTACTGATCAGAAGGTCAAGTAGAATTCTAAAAATAACCTCAGTTACTCCTTACCAGGTAGTAAGGAGCCAAAATTCAAAAGTGAATGGGGCTTCTAGTAACTAAAAAGATGTGATCCTTGCTCATTTCAGATAGGAAGGCAGATACCACCAAAGTTGCTGTCCATTTTATTATGACATGGTGGTAGCTAATTGGAAAAGACTGGACATCCAATCTTGATGTTATAGTACCCAGAGGAAGGCCCAGACTTCTGGGGATCAAAAACCTTGCTACTTTAAGGTGGGATGATTTGAGGATTAAATGAGGAGTAGAATATTTACTTGCATACTAAAGGTACCCTTAGCATGGCATAAAGCTACAATGGGACAACCATATATCTTAAAGAGGCAACCCCATGGATGGAATATGCAGTATGAATGATGACCACTATGCAACATGCAGCTGTTGATTATTGCAAATCAATGTATCAGAATGGTAGTGGGACATAGGTTTAAAAATTTTCCCATTTTGATGGTTGATATGAAAGGTAAACTAATTTTAGGGGTGTGCAACGTGAATGACAGATTGCCAGTACTGTTTAATGTTTTTAACTAACGGTTTAATCATCAAGTAGTAATTTTCTGGAAAAATGGATAAAATTATTGCTCCAGAATTGTTGACAGCATAAGTCAGATGATGGGGTGACTTAAAATTGATTTTGAGGCTTAGTAGCATGGTGTGGCGGGTGGACTCTATAGAATATAAAAATGAAAGAACAAGTTTTTGAAAAGAAATTAAAATGTGAATTAAATGGCAACATACCCTTTTAGGAGCTGTTGCCTTTTGAGTATGGGATGATAGAGTTAAACGGGATATTAAAGCTTTGCCTGGGGTCTGGGCTCCTATGCATATTTTGATTATTTGGATTGGGAAGTGAGATATGGGAGTGTGGTGCTTCAGATCAAATTTTGATAATTTCAAAGGCAAAATGGTGAGAAAGTAAATTAGTTGATATGATTTTGCACTGCTCATTTAGACTGTTAAATTGCATTAGCAGGATTTATACTAATTGATTTTGACTTTTTGATCAAGTAAATTCACCTCAGAGTTGGATAGAGTAATTAAGGGATCGATATGCAATCTATTATATTTTTATTGGTCTGATCTTATTTTTTTGTATAGGGTAGCTTTGGATAGAATTGGGACCTTTTCCACATACTAGTAGTATCATAACTAGGAGTGGGATGAGCTTGGAGGCTTTCCAGAGGCCTCCTAACTGGACCACATCAATAAAATTCCCTTATATCATCTTCAGCAAGGTAGAATAGTAAAAGGGGAAAAGAGAGGAAGGATCCCTAAGATCAAGGCAATAACATACCAAGCATCTACTATATGCGCTAAGTCCTTGAGGTGAATGAGGGAGACACTGGAGGCATGGGCTCTTCCTAAATCAGATATAAAAATTTACTGTTTAAAGTGAAGAGCTGGTCATCAGGACTTACAGAAGGTGATAATGGAGTACTAGATCTCATAACTGATTTAGGCAGAAAATGCTTTCAATTTTTGGTATGTTTAGTTTCTTTCACTAATAGGTCTTAAGGAAATTCTCATTAGAGCCTTTAACATAAAATACTCATTTTCAATTTTTGAATAGCTAAATCAGCTGTATAAGAGTAGAGTTACAATATGATTTGTATGCTGGATGCCGACATGTGATCCTGACTATAAAGGGCTTTGAAAGGGGACATCCTGATAATTCAGTGATAGATTAATCAATAACACAACAGGGTTTCTGATAAGTATACATTCCATTGGGTTGGATCAGTTTGTGCATCCTTTAAAGTATGGAGTTAGATATATCATTCTATCGCTCTATTGCCTTGCTAGTAGAAGAATGATAAAGGTAGCAAAATATTGACAAGTCACCAAAAAATTTGTTTGGTCATCATCTAAGATATATTAATTTGTGCCAATATCCAATAAAAAGACTTTTGGGCTATCATGCTGGGTGAAAACTTGTTTAAATAAACAATGCGCTAGATTTAGCTTTTTCATAGACTAATGACGTGGCTATTACCATTTTGTGAAATGATTATTGCAAGGATGATATATTGGTGATCATAAATTACAGTTGGTAAGTGACCAATTATGTCAATAATGAAATATGTAAAGTGAATCGGCCCCTCAACATCATGCTGTTAAAATGGATATGATGGGTTAAGCTTTAAAAGATAAGACAGGAATAATAACATTATGTATAAAATCAAACTTGCTTTCCCATTAACATTGATTTTTGAGTCATTAGTAGGCTTTTTGTAAGACGCCATGTACTACAGTATTATGCACTTCCACAATGGTAGAGGTCCTTTCTGAGGGTCATATATTGGGTAACAAGGACGTTCCTATGCATTTATATACTTATATTTTATGATACAGGTCTAATCAATCATCCATCTTAATTTTTTCTAAACTTTAGGGCCTCTTAATCTCAAGGCTCAGATCATCCAATTATCTTATAAGCAAGTCTTTTTCAGAACCACACAATATTAGTATAAGTAAATGAGCAAATCCATCAGCGTTCTGTTGTAATTTTCTAGCATAATGCATAATACATAAATAATAATTCTGTAGCTTGAGGGCCCAGAGATCAAGACGTCCGTCATGATCTTTCATCAGTTGCAACTATCTTATTGTAGCAAGATTGTTTTCAATAGTGAAATGTTTCCCATATAGAAAAGGGCGGAGATGCTAGATAGCTAGTAACACTGCTAAACACACTCATTAAATTAGCTGTAATTTTTCTTTACCTTAGGTAGGGGTTTGTGAAAAAAATGATGTGTAAGCAACTTTAAAGGAATCATGCTGTGACGAAATAGCTCCAATCATGACATCAAAATATTTTTAATTAGTATTAATTGCCTATCAAGCTTAGGGGCTATAATATGATGGCTGTCATAAAGGCAGTCTGTAAGGAATATAATGCCTGCTATGTGATTATTCCCAGTAAAAGGGATTTCCTAGTGAAACAAAAATTAATGGTTTGGCAAGCTTGACTAAATGTGGTATAGAATGTTTATATTAACTAACCATTAAAAAACAAAGAATTGTATAATTCATAAACTGTATTTAAATTTTAAATTTTCTATTTGGGCTAACCTGAGGATAATACCACACTGATGAAGGGAAGTGAAGAAAATGGGGAAGGACAATAAAACCCAGAAGACCTCCATGCGCGGCATATGATAAGCCAGGAAATCATAGACTTCCTTTGCTATTTGCTATCTCAGTTTGGGGCATTGGTGTGCAAAACCAACACAGTCATAATTGTCCCCTACCCAAAGTTCATCTATCAGATCAAACTTGGGGAGACAGTGGTAGAGTATATTTCATAAACTGTATGTCCAAGAAATCTTCTGTATAGTAACAACTTTATTAGGCAAAAATAATTCTTTCAAGATAGCTTTATTTCCACTCAATATCTCTTTTGAGTAAATTTAAAAATTACAGAAGAGCTAAACAAATCTAAAATTGACACACAGCAAAACCCCAATGTCCTTGGACCTATTGCCTGATGCTCAAAATGGGGCGACAGTAAAAACCCCTAGTATTTTCCACCAAGTGAAAATGCTTTCAAACTAGATTGACCAGCCCCCTCCAATGCCTTGGGTCATAAATTTCCCCCAAAGGATCTCTCCCTCAGCCTTGCAAGACCTAAGCGGTGCCTAATAGCCCCATTGTGCTCCCCCAAAGAAAGATTGAGTTGGCCTTCATGTTGAATATGTCAATTTGATTCTCTACAACAACAAATAAATCATGGAATTAGCCCAGGCGCTTATGCAGCCTGCAGGCTTTATCAACTTCCGCCTCTACATGGGGTATTATTACCTCAGCTTCTCCTGTGAAGCCGATGCTGCAAGTTGCAGCCAATAATTCCTTAGTGTTCCAGGGAGCTCCCATCCCACCACTCAAACCCAGTTGCCTGATGACACCACTCTGGCGGTTCAATTTTTAGGCCTCCCCACCCTCCTCCCCCCAATACTTTATAAAACGAACTAATAGCTAGGTTATCATTATATGGCGCTGATCCCATTCTACAATTTATGGTTTCTAATGGAGCCAATCAACTTGCGGGCCCTCACGCCTTTGTAACTGTATGCCCAATATCAACTGAAAATTTCCATTTTGATTCCCCTTGCACTGTTGTCCCCTCTGCCCCTGACCACCCTTTCTGGGACAGAGTAGACAAAGGGCGCATAAACTACCCATTTGTTTTGACCTGGACCACTCAAATTGGCGCTGCCCCACCATAGCCTACTCTAGAGATCACACACTCAACTCCATCCCATGATGCTCCCATTGCTGACATAAAAACTTTTTAAATGGGGCTTAATCCTCCCTCCCCATCTACCCAAAATTGTAGATGCAACTGGCACTGATTCAGCCAATAAAGAACTTACATTTTAAACTTCCAATCCCACTCCAACTAATCAGGAGCCATCATAAACTCCCAGTAAATTTAAAAACCCACCTGGCCACCTAACCCAACCCACTTTAGGCTGATCAACCTATCATTTTCAACCAAAATCCATGGGATTATTTTGAGGGAGTTAATGATTTGGGAAATCCCCTCTCCAACTTGATCAAGGCCCCAGGCCTCAAAAAGTACCTAAATACAGATTGTGCAGCTCAACTTCGAACTTGGCACTATGCACTACACTCTGATGCTGATAAATTCTGAAGTGACCACCAACTCTTAAAGTGGTTGTTGCCTCCCCTGATTGTCACCCCCTCTGAAAGGCCATAGTAAAATCAGTTGCATTCTTTTCCAAGGGATACCCGCCCCTGTCTTTCCCCCATGCAACAAATTCATAAAAAAGAATTCCTCCAATTCTATTAAGTTGCCAACAAAGCAGTACAAAAAGTTGTGAAGATCACAAAATTTGGCCCCAAGACCCGCATTATCAGCAACAAAATCACCACCTTAACACATTACCCAAAGTTTGCCTTGAGGCTGAGAAAGCCATACCTGAATATATCACCACCCTCCCTCATAGCAAAAGTCAAGCTGCAAGTCTCACTCTGCTACCTTGACTCCCATATTGAGGATGCACACACGCCCTTGTTCTCAGCACTCTGCCATACACTGTCTGCACAGAGTAAAAAGATGAGCAGCCTGATCCCCACTCACCCCCACCATGGACGCATAGAGGTTTACAATATTTAACCTAATTGGATCAGTTTAGTTTTTTACTATTTTTTGAATCAATTTGAGTATATGATTTTCTCTTTCAGTTCATTATATCTTACTATAGTATAAATTTTGCTCATTGGAGCTTGGTAATGTCCATCCCCTGGCTGTCTTGCCTCAGTTAAATAAAAATTTGATCTTTATAAATTAACCATGTGGCCTAAAATCTCCATTATTATTCAAAAAAGACTGCATTTAAATGGTTTCAGATTCAGAGAGGCTGCCCACAATTAAATAAAGACTTCCATTAAGTTTTTAAGGTTTCATTGTGATACAAGATAACAATGAGAATTAATCTTATTTGATAACTACGCAGAATATTTTGAGGTCTCCTAGCATGCCTTTCATCGCTCTCTGGAATATTGCTGGGTCGTTGAATAACCCTTGTGGCATGAGTTAATTTGAACAACCTTTGCAGAAGATTATTACACTTTTTAATATCTTCAGGATAACTTTGAATTACAATATCCTCTGGCAAGGTCAATGATTAAAAAGAATTGGAATTTTGTTAAGATCTGAGGTGTTTTCAAACCATGTTAGTAAGTAGCTGTCCTACCTAGTTATAGCATTCAATCATATGTAATCCATCACTACCAAATGGCCTCCATCTTTATTGTGGATGAAAATGTTGGTGAGGCCTACAGGCTCTAATAGGGTAGCAACAGGACAAAATCCAAACTGTTTTTCGAATCATTAGTTACTTGGGTTTCTTCAACCTTTGTTTTTGGTATGCCTAGCCCCAATAAGTTGAGCACCATCATATTATACTTTGTTTTCAAACATATTATCATATCAAATTCGTTGATGCTGTTCCAAGTATTTAAGCATAATAATCAGATAAGTTATCCTATAGTTGTTGTTGCTCAGTAGTAGGAGTGTCATTAAACTTCATTTTCACTCGCACTATTATGAGAGATTAGTCTAGTCGCAGGTCAATTAAGGTTATATAACAATTGATAGAGCCCTCTTGATCAACAGGAAATGTCTGAACTCGTGCTATAGGGTGGTTACAAGTCTCAGTCTGAAGCTGATTGGTAGAATTTGCTATTAGAATGTAATAAGCTCCTGTTACGCAGGGTCTAATACCCTGGGACAAGTCACAGCTCTCATACTAATATATTAGCTTCCTCATAGACTTTCAGTGGATGATCTCAGTGTCTAGTAGCTTGGATACCAGATTTCACTAGAAGTTGAGATTTAGGTGGGATGGTGACAATTGTCAATAAATAGATAGCATACTTCTTAGCACTGATAATAATGAAAACAATTAGTTTTATGAAATAAAACTTTACACTCAAGCTTCTCAATAAACTTTACTTGTACAAAAGACAACTCAGAGGCCTTCTATTCCCTTTTAAATTAAATTTAATCAGGGAAGGCCGACCATGAGATGGACACTTCCAATATGTAAACGAACAAGCGCTAAATAAAAGCTAGAGGCACCCCAGAGAAGCTAATGCTGTCTCCTGTTTCCAGCGAAAACGCCAAATAAAGGAAGAGGGGTATCATGAGTAGAGGCTTGCGCCACTATTGAGCACACATGGAGGAAAGGGCCTGAAGTGATGAACCAAACCTGAAACCAGGATGAGACCAGCTAGCGTTAACGGGATGGTAGGTAACCAAACAACCAAGCTTGAAAGTGGTCCAAAAGGTGCTACTGTTATCAGCGTATAGCTTCAGGAGGGTGGGAGTTGAGCCTGAAATGGCATCCAAGACAACCGCGTGGATGGTCCACATTGTGATTGCTACAATTAAGGCTCAGAGGGAAGGTTGTATAGGGGAATTTAAGGACAAGGCGAAGATATCATTTGATAGGCTAAAGGGCTGTGTTTGCTTCTGGCGAAAGAGATGCTGAACCTCATGCCAGATCGCTTGTGATGGGGGCACTCTTCCAGGTGGTGGACCAAAGTCCCATATTGGTCACACACAACACATGAGGAGTGTGCTGCGTTGGGTCACTTGGTTTTACAGTACACCCATTTAAGCAGCGCAACACATGGGAACAAACCTGCGGCTGCAGATGAGGGTGATGGGCGTACTTCCAGGTGTCTTTATGGGTTTCTATAGAGTAGGGAATGTCCACCATGTCAAGATAATCCACCCTGGCCATGATAGGGGACCTCCTTGGTATCAAACTGTTTAGAATGGCTTGGCCTTGTCTTTTCTATGTGAAACGTGGAGTAGTGCGACCCCTCTGGGCGATGTGCCCACTGATGCAAATTTTCCACTCAGCGCTCTGCATGGAGAGGAGAATTCGTTTAAATTAGGGCGACGTCCCATGTGGGCCAGCTGCAAAGGGATGTGAGGTAAGGTATTTTAACAGAGAATGGGGGTGGGAAGGATTTATGAGGACCAGGGCGCAGAAGAAATTGAAGCGGGCTGCGTATGACCAGTGTTGGTTAAGGAGTGTGAGGTGGGTGACTGCAGCGATCCAGGTGCCAAGTATTTTGGCATCATGGGACTCGAAGTTGAGCAGGCCCATACCACCACTATGTCGGGGGCAAACAAGACATCCAGGCGCACTAGAGGTGGGCGGCCTAACCAAAGCCACACTTGCAGGATGGAATATAATGAGGTGAAGAAAGATGGGAAAAGGCGATGACATGGGCCACAAAACAAACTTTAGATAGGAGCATAGAGTTGGCAAGCACAGCTCTGCCTGTGAAGGAAGTCTGGTGGGCTCTGAGGGAGGCGATGCGTTTTGTGAAGTTGTTCAGCATATGGTGCTTCATCACCGATGAGGCGTACCTTCCCAACTCTAGCCACACACCCAATTGTTGTACCGGACCAACAGTGGTTCTTAGCACAAAGGGGAGCACAAGTGAGGTGGTAGGGAGTGGTAGGGGCAAGCGAACCTGTGATCTAACAGCTTAAGCATGTAGGAAACGGGGAGCTGGTGACCAGTGGGCTTGGAAACGCCCAAGGAGAATAATTTCATTTTGGGAAGCGTTGAATGTAGCGTTACTTATCCTGGAGTAAATCTGAATAGTATTCTCAAGCGCACGTGCATCTTGGCTGTTAAACACCCCAACCACAAATTCATCATCAAATGCCAACATCTTAACCGGTGCTTGGCCTTGCACATGGACACCAGTAAGGCGGGCATTCACGTTGCACAAAAGTGGGTCAAGGCTGAAGTTATATAATAGTAGGCTCAAAGGGTCCCCTTGGCAAAGTTCCCTTTGAGGGTTTAGCTACATCAGTGAGGAAGCCAGGGCCATGCACAGCCATTGTGTCAGATTCTGTAAGCAACATCACCCAATTAAAAACTGATGGAGGAGGTGGAACCTGTGGAGTCAGGCTTGGAGGTAATCCCAGTTGATTCTATCATAAGACTTCTGCTGATCTAAAAAACAAGTGCCCCTGTAGCCGTGGATTGGCAGACGTTGGCTATAGTTTAGATGTTGTCCCATATAGACCACTTGGGAATAAAACCAAATTGTTCAGAGAAAATGAGGTTAGAGGCCATTTCCCCTAGGAAGTTGGCCATAATTTTAGTAAATAACTTAGTATCAGTGTTAGTAAGTGAGATGGGGCGCCAGTTGGCCAAGTCCAGCATATCCCCTTTTTTATACAGCATTATAGTGTACACCTCCTGGCCCCCAGGAAAAAGGAGCGTTTCCAATAAAAACTGGTTTATTGAGGCAAAAGCAAAGAGGAGAAATAATTTGAAATATCTCTTGTGAACTCATAAGGAATACCATCTGGACCTGACCATTTCCTGTGCAGTGCACCGCAAATGGCGTACCAGAGTTTTTCAAAAGAAAATTTTTTTACTAACTCTGGATAATGGGAAACGGTGAAAATATGTGCACTTTTGAGAAATTTATCAACTTCAGCCAGTTTGACAAAAAGGAACAATACAATTCAGAGTAGTAAATTTTGAACTTTAATCGTCACTTTAGCTAGAGTAGCTGTGATGGAGTCGTCTAGCCGCCTCATCTGTGTGCATATCAAGCTCTGACACAGTGAAAAGTATTTTCAGATAAAATAAGTGGAGCAGATTTCACCCATCATTATGTTTTTTGACTTATACTGCACACAAATGTGATGTTTGTATTGACTTACCAGTGCGTTGAGGTGAGTGGACACTTTGACCCACTTGCAACACCAAGATGGGCTATAGCCTACAGCAGGGACGTTAGACTCCAGGTTGTCCACCTCTGCAAGCGTGCGCATAATGACTGCCAAGGCAGCCCAAGAGCGGCGTGATGATAGATGGCATGCCTGGTGGATGGTGTTTGCTTTGAAGGTTGATCAGGTAGAAAGTGGGTCTACACAGAAAGGTGTAGTAAAATCCAGTGCCAAAGTTTCAGTGTCCACCCACGAGGAGAACCTAGGCGATGTGATCTCAAGTGGACGAAGCTTGCACCACTTTGGCGCCTGTGCAGCTGGGTGTGCCAATGAGAATGAAATTGATACCAACGTGTGGTCAGAGAAATTGATTTTTGTTATTGTAAAGTGTGCAACCTGAGACCAAAAGTCCAACGAGGCAGGAATAAGGTCAATGCGGGACATAGACCTCAGCTGACTATTGTACACATGGGTACGAGACATGTTGGGGAGCAGCAGTGCATGTTTAGGTAGGGTATCAAACAGCCCCAAAAAATCTTTTAGAACGTAAAGTTCTACGTGACTCTGTGGGGGGACAGGTGCAGAAGGCCAGCAGTCATTTGCTGGGCTGGCCCAGCAGTTCATATTGCCCATCACAAATGAATCAGGGAGAAGCGGGAGGGAAGAAATTACCAAGAGGAATTCCTGGTGAGCCCACACACAGGTTTGGGCTTAAAGATTAATGATAGCGTGCACTTCGTCGTCCCACAAAAAGGGCATCATAAAGACATGGCCATCGAGGTAGGAATGTTTAGAAATGAAATTAAAATAATGGGTCACATGTATAAGCACCCCACAGTGTGGTGACCAAAAGGAAAGGGAAGGGAGGAGAATAGTTGCCCATGTGTCCATAGCACCATATGAACATTGGGTTTCCTGAATGGCCAGGATATCCACAGGTAAATTATTTTTTAAAAACTAAGTTTTCTAGCCTGGGACAGTGAGGCCTTGAGTCCAGCGATGTTCAACGTCCCTATTATGAAGGCTCCTCTATCACACCTTAAGTATGACGGAAAGAGTCCCCTAGGCCTTACATTGCTACTTTCTCGGAAGCAGTAGTTGTAGACCGTGGCTTGTGCACCTTTTGGTCTGTATACGCGGTCTTAGGGGACTTCACGTTGGAGGTAGGTGTGGCTTTGGAGTTCTTTTTTGATGATTTTATTAGAGTTTTTGCATTGCTGTGCTCCTGGAATGCATCAATGGCGGTCAATGCAAATTCAGGAGGAAAATGGGTGGGAGAATCAGGTTCAATCGAGCCTTGGTAACATTGATTGGGTAGATCTGAATCACCCATCAGGTCATCAGGTTGGTTGGCCCAATATTATTGGTGGATGGACTAGTAAGCCGCTTCTGCATCAAATGACTTGATCTCATCTTGAGTCTGGGCTGGTGGGATGATGGATGCAGCTGTGGCCACTTCCTTGGCTGCTTCCCTGCGGGCCTGGTTGGGCTTCTTATGTTCCTGCGGGGACACAGGTTTGAACTGAATGTAACACCCCTGCACGTTCCATGAGAAGGCGGTGTCAGTGTCTATGGCTGGTTCATAGTGGGCATCTGAACTGCTCATTGCTTCAGTTATGATTTCGATTTGTGTGATGCCCTCCTTGGTTGGGTATGTGTGGGCCTTGTGGCCAAAAGTGCGGCAAAAGGTTCAGATAGGGGGCCCGCTATCCACGGTGACTTGGAACAGGCAGGATTCTTGCCTATCAATGCACACAAATGTGGTGTGGGGGATTTGGGTCAAATCTTCTGCAACAACTGTGGATGGGGTGACTACAGCGATCACTTTGCCAGTGCACAGGTCTGGCATGAGCATAAATCATTTCATCTAGAAGATTGAATTTCCTCATATGCCTTAACCCTAGACTTTAGGTGGTGGTCCAGCACTGTGCGCTTAATAGTATTAAGGAAGAAATTGAACGTAACAAAAATTTTATTGGACTTGGTCCAATGATTATGCATCATCTCGACCACCTGTTGACCAACTGGGAGTTCTACCACCACATGCACCTGTGCAGCTTTGTCTGCTTTTTGTTTGTTCTCAAAACCGAGATCCAGCTACCCTTGGGGCATGGAGTGCAGTGTGACATATACTGCGTTCAGTAAATGGTTGTGCAGATCTCCACAGAACTTTTCCCAAAGCGCATTTATTGGATATCCAGGAATACTCAAACCCCATGCTCCACTAATGAACGGGGCTGGGAGTGTTGAGTATTGTTAAACTGGTTACATTTCGCTTTCCAAAACAAAATTTTCAGGGAAAACTAACTGCCAGTTTTTTATTATTTTTATTGAGGCCACCAGTGTTGTCAGGACATTTACAAAATTTGTACAGTGCGGGGCCCACGCCTGTGCCCTTAACTTTGCTCGCTCAAATGCTACCTGACATTGGGTGCACACTAATCTCCTCGAAGAGATTAACAAACTAACCTAGTTTTGAATTGAATATGTTATAAAAGTGTTTGCAATGAGAGTCAAAGACTTTTCCTTTCTCTTCCTCTTTTCCTTCTGTAGTTCTAAATGTAATCGGGATCTGATAAATAAAAGATAAATACAGACCCTTGTGACTAATATTAGTATCAAAGCTTCCCATAAAAAATGCTTATAAGGAGGTTATAGCTATGGTATCCAGAACGATTGATAGAGAGGAAACACTAAGGTTATAACCTGGAGAGGCAGACAAAATAGGCTCAAAGGTCTTTCTGAAAGTTCTTGCGGTTCCAAAAACATTACGAGCAACACTAAGAAGCAGTATTAATTTGTTTTATCAGACAAGATGAGATGAAGTTGGGAGCTAGAATCAACAATAGGTGAGTCTTTTACCAAGTGCACCACTACTTATATACAAGTGACGTTGAGAAAAGGATATTGAGTAGATAAGATTTGGTTTAAAAGGCTTATTGAGGGTGACAGGGAGTTTACCAAAGCAGCAGAAGATTAGGATTCCAAAACTTTAATTACAAATAAAGAGTTTGGAATGGTAACCTATTAGAAGTGGACACTAAAAGGCACTTGGGCTTGAAAGGAATTTTAATACAATATCGATGCACAAAATTGCCAGCTAGTTGAATTTGCACCCTAGGATAAAACCTAATTTTCTATTCATCATATTTTCCTATTTAACTTACTCTTCTTGTGATTAAAAAACACAAAATAGGTCAAAGTTTACGTCTGGGTCTATCCTTTGAGCTTTTATAACCATGTTGATAGGGCGTCAAGTACCATATTTGATGAGTTAACGTGTTACTGCTTTGGGTAGTTCAATAATGGCTCTTAGATGTTGAAGTTTGATTTAAAAACATCTTTACTCCTTTGAACTGTAAAACAAGGTGTTAGTCAAAAAAAAGGAAGCATAATACAGCAGTTATTTCATGGTCCAATGTTTTGGACATTTGGCAACTTGACTTTGGCAAAAGAATGTTTTAGGTAAGAAAAGTCCCAGTTCAATCCATACAATCAGCTAATTACATGTCCAATAGCAAAGTAATATTGATTTAAACAAAATACCAACAATATCATTCAAAAGACCATGGCCAACTCTAGGTGGAACCATGCAATTTGGGGCAATACTTTTCCAAATACAAAACGGGCTATTTACTTAAAATCTATTAATCGGATTCCTCTGACCATGTGGCATATTCTGGGGCATCCATTGAATGGTTTTCCCCCTGCCACATCGAGTTTATTACAACACCTAAGAGGGATCACCCCTTTTATAGGCGTGGCGGAGGTACCCCAAGGTAAAATTATATCAAGTGAAGGGTTGAAATATATCAAATCATTACTGCATAGGTACATTCTGCCTCAAACAATCTTTCCATCTGTCATTTTGCCAAAGTAACCCAAGTTTCCAAGCTTTGATAAGGCAAATCTGCATATTTCCTTTACTCATATGGTAACAAGCTTTTCCAGATTTACCATTGAATTCCCTTTGACCCCCAATACAGTTTAAATACTGACCAGTCAAGTATCAAGATGGATCGTTTTTTCTCTTGCTGCACTTGCACTAATAAAACTCAAAACCCCAACTTTTTATTTTTATTAGTGTTTAACTTTACATTAATAAAAATTGTTGTGGAAAACTTTGGTATTTTAGCACCAGTGAGCACACAACTAGCTGGTTTCCTACACAATTTGACCAGATTGCAGTCAGATAGGATTTGTTTTAAAAGAAATGGCTAAAAAATTTTAATCTAATATCCTCTCTTAGAATGTACGCACATAAAAGCTTGTTTTTAATTTAAAAAGGTCATGTTGCTTCAAATTAATTAATTAAGGACACTTTTATCTGATCACATGTGGTAAATCCTTATAGTAAGGCATAAAAAATTATCATCTACTACTATCAAGGCAGTTAAGAAAGCTTTCTTTCCGGTTTTTGTAACTATTTAATAAATTGTATAAAGTATATAAACTAAAACATCAACTTTTCCAGACCAAACAGTTTCCTTGATTTCCTTGAAAGCCTTGCCCTCTGATCCAGGGTGAGTCAGCGGCAAAACACCCTATAGATTTTTTGTCTGGTGGGAAAAAGTGCACATACTAGCTAATACAATCCTCCCAAATACTTGGGCTAATACATTCTACCAAGAATCTTAATGTACACCTCTCTTGTACCCAAGCAGTGCCTTGAAGACTCTTACTTCTCCCCTGGAGTGGCATGCATTTTTGCTTTAGGTTCAAATATTGAAAGTTATTCCAATGCAACAATAACCAGTCAAATTATCCTAGATGGTGCTTGTGGGATTTTTGACTACATTCTCAGCCATCTAGATTACCATGGGTCTCTAGGGGAAAATTCCCTATAGAAGAAGAATTGGACATTGGTTGACCTTAATTTCAGTTAACAATGTCTGGGGAATTTTAGGTATCTCACCTGGTTTTATTCTAAAAGGGATTGATCCAGGTGAAAGCTTAAGATCTCATTATGCAGAGTTGCCAATGAAATGGAGGCATCTAATAGTTGATCAATGATTAACTATAAGGTGTACTGACTGGGATTGGTCAGGTTTCATCACCTACTGATTGGGAATATAAAGGAGCAAGTTGCAAGGCGAGTAATGCCGCCTGTAACTAGTGAATCAATCAGTTGGTTCACAACCTGCCTTAATAGGTACAAGACCTATTACTTAAGAAGGTCGCTTGCCAAATATGATTGGTTTACTGGGATCAAGTTGAAAATGTTAGGGACACAATTTATGACTCTTTCCATCTTAAGTCTCAAGGATGTCAGATAACAGAATCCTAACCAGTATAGGTAAGACCATCACTGATGAGATGACAAAGAAAATTAATGGCAACAGCTGCCATTTCATTGCTGAGGCACCAAATCAAGGGTTGGGCGCTGAATTCCCTCTATTAAATTCCTCTGAGATACACTTTATAAAATCATACTTTAGCAGAATTCATTATTAGTTATATTCATCTTCAAGGAAACTATTGTAATGTCCTTTAATTGGATACTCCTTGATAGGATAAAGAGTAAGGATTAAAGAGCCTGAGGAGAGAAGCTGAGCTAAGTTGAATTGCTGCTGACTTGTGTCACCAGAGGATAGGCCATAAAACAGGATTTGAGCGTGGATCAATTTAGGCGGATAAGGGAAGAAATACCTACTGAGGACATCTAAAGTATTTCAAGGAGGAATACTGTTCAAGCATTAGACCTAACACTAGTGATCTATTCAACTACGGATAATAGTCTTCATACTATTATCAATCATATATATATATCAGATAAAGAAAGGATTAAACAAACATCAAACTTGTTTAGTTAATAATTTTAGGTGTTAATATTCATGAACGAGCAGCAAAGTTTTTAGAATTTTAACAATTAGTGCTCACTACAGGGTTTGTAGTTGAGTAGGATACTAGGACCATATGTCATACAAGTATGAGTTAAGAAAGCTCTGGATTGATTTGGTAACCATCAATAAGAACGCCTTGAATTTTGCGGATCATTGAGAATTTGCTGCCTTGGTGGAGAAAGTTACCAATATCAAGGAAGAAGTCAAAAATGTTGCTAGTTTTGGCAATGAGTTACTAAAAAAAGTAATGTCATTGAAAAAAAGGAAGGACATTTAGTTTGAGAAGTATTGTTCTTGAAAACAGAGCATGAAGCAGATTGCATTTGATTATGGGCATTCAGCGCAGACATAGAGCGGCTGATTGATCAAGTCAAGGGGTTGAAGACTCACAAATGTGAATGTGAACCCTATGTGGCGACCAATGCTGAAGAGAGACTCTGAGAACTCCACTTGGAAAAACGACTAATTCATGAAATATGCTTCCTGCATTTACAGTTGTTTTGGAGATGACTCCCAAAATTTCTCCTCAAGTTATTTGCATAGCCAAATCAAGAGTGGTGGCTAGAGATAAACTTCAGAGTAATATAGTGCTCCACCAAAGTTATCTACTTTCCATTGGGATAATGCCACTGCATTTTATCAATTAGTAGACATGACAATGTTTGGTTATGGAAATTGTCAAAAGGCTTTGATGGTGATTGATTGCTTGGATACCAATTGTCATACCTGTTGTTGTCCCATCTATAGGGGGACAGATGGTTGTACTCAGAGGCCAAGGCAGCCATTATGTAGAATTTGGAAGTCCTACGCGCATGTCAAAGTGCAAGCAAGAATTTATGGGAATCTAATTTCAGAAGGATGAATCCTTAGCGAGTTTTGCCAATTGTCTATACCAAGAATCGCAGATTTTGTTTAAAGAAAAAGTACCAAATGATTTTGATGCAAAAGATTGTGCTTCAAGCGTCCCTTCAGCCCTATTGCAATTTGCATCAAATGATGTCTTCCATGTTTGCAATGGAGATTACCACCTCACAGATGGTGGATCATTTGAAGATATTAGGAGCTACCATCGATGTTCCAAATGGAAGATTCAAACCAAATCCAGTAAGAAATTCAAATCCCATGAAGGGGAATGAGGGTGCTAAGAAATCCCTTAATCAAACCATGCAGGAAATTACCTAAAGATTTTCAAGCGGACTAGTAAGAAAGAAAAATGCTGTTACTGGTGTTGAGGAAAGGACACTTCACTGTACACTGCAAGAAATCTAAGGAAATGATCAATGTGCTTCAAGTGAAAGAGTTTCAACCCGCACAGGAGTTGAGAAAAGGACCCATGGCCTAGACGAGGAACAGTCTAGAGCTTCAGAAAAACCTGTTCCCCCCAATATTATGCAAGAAGAAATTGACATTAGTGATCTGTTTGTTGAAGATGACGCGCAGAATCAATTATATCAAGTGGTCAATTTGGATGTGAATTCAGTAACCAGATCCAGAGCAAAGGGAATTGACCCCAAAATAATTAAGAAAGTTGCTCAGAAATATGCACAACAACTGGCAGACAAGATTAGAACCACAGAGAATCCAGATTAAGTGACAGAAGTCAAATTAGATGAGGCAAACCTGTCTATTGCCCTTAGCGTGTTCAAGGAAATGTTTCCTGATCTATCTGTGCAAAAAATTACACCCTCAATTTGACAAATAATGCAACGATACACTTAATAAATATATTTTTACAATACTCCAAGTGTACATATATAGATATACTGGTTACTTGAGTACAGGTGTGGGTGATAATTGACAGTGGAGTGCCCATCAATATTTTCTCAAAATAAACTGGTGAAGAAGATGAGGATCTCTCCCAATTTAGAACACAAGGAAGAATACAAGACAGCTGGGCCAAAAATCACCATCTTCTGTGGAATGCATAGTGCTCTACCACTTCAATTCGGATCCTTAATTGTATCTGCCCCAGCAATAGTTTTGAACAACCAAAATTAAGAGATTCTGATTGGGATAGAGTTTCTATGAAAATATTACTTAAATATAACTTTGAGGATAATATGTTAGCCATATTGGGTCAGACTGTACCATTGGTTTATCAGAAAGATGGGGAAGCTCACTGACTAAGAAATATAACGCCATTAATCTGATTTACAATTATGGCACTCTCATAATTTGCTACCAAATATTTGGCTGGAAGCACTGAGTAATGTTGACGGAAATCCTAGAAAATTGGGGACTTCAATTGAGGATTAAGACTTTTTGAACCATAATTCTGAGATCACAGATGGTAGTCACAAAAAAATGACATAGGAATACTTGAGCTACTGTATGGAGAGGTTAAAAGCCCCTGGAAGGAGTCCAGAGTAGAGCCTTGGGTGGCTCCTGTGATATACCAGGCCATGGAGCAAATTCAAGTTTTTATGGAAAAACGATTGAAAAACTGATGAAGGTTGAGAAGAATCAGTTTGTCACGTTTGTTTATCTAATCCTGTAACGATCAGTGATTATACATGGATTTCCCAAGGTTGAGACTTAGGAAACCCACTACAATGACGGGTGCAAATAAAATTTTCCAAACTTGACTTAATTGATGAGCCAATGCATTTTGGGATTGTTTATAAATTTTATTTTCAATTTTTAGGGCGAGTTTTATTTAATTTAGGTTCCCTTGATTTTCCAGCAGATGAAAGTCAGAATTCCAGCATTTGTTAAGCCTTGGACACGCCTAAACTATATTAATTCATGTAGCTCATGCAGGGCTACTATTTAACAAGTGAGGATGCATTTCCCTTACCTCATTTTGTGAATTCTACATTATTTTAGTCTCCTTTTAAAATAAAGCTCATTTGCTTTTGTTTAATGCCTTTATAAATTTATTAGTTTAAGTTTATTCTTTGGGGACCTTGGTCACAATAAACCAGGGTTAAGAGGGAGTATTCAACATGCAGTGGGTCGTGGAAAGTGGTTGTGCAACATGATAAGGTTAGAATCTTGACAAGGTTATAGTAGAGTGCAGCCAAGTGAGGCTGAGAGGTGAGAGGAGGCGAGTTTGGATCTGCCGGACCTTGACCAGGGGTCTGCATATTTTTCATATTTTGGATAACACCCCACAAGCAATATCTGGACCCCCAGATGCAGCGGAATTTGACCATTCAACTTGGATGTTAAAGTGGGGATTTGCATGCCAGAGCAACCCTGATGCTCAGAAGATTGAGGCGACTCTCTTCTGACATAGGCTTGCACATGCTGTGGTGGCAAATAGGGCCTTGAGAGCCCATTTTTTTACAAATCCCAACAGCTGAATTGAGGAAATTCCACGATTTTAAGACCCTCAATGAAATGGGATTACCAGCTGGGGTGACCATAAGTATCAAATTATTAGTCAATCAAGAGCAGCTTGCTGATCTGATGGACAGACAGCAGGAGGAGGAGCTTGATCTATTTGACAAATATTGGGAAGTATTTGCCCAGATGACCACAATTTGGGATGCACAAGGAATGTGACCCACAAGATTGATACTGGATGATCTTTACTGATAAGAATGAGATTGATTCAACAGTCAAAGGTGGCTGAATTGGTAGTGATGGAAAAATCAGTAAGCTAGTGAAGCATGGACTTCTAGATCCGTTGTCAAGTCCCTGGGTGAGACATATTCTTATATGAAGAAGAGGGATCGCTCTAATTGGGTGGTGATTGATTATTGGAAGCTGAACAGGATTATAAAAAAGGATTTGTACCCACTACCACAAATCAACAATGTGCTAGATTTATTGGGAGAAGCAAAGTATTTCTCCTCAATGGATCTAATATTAGATATTGGCAAATCGATTTGTCAAGGGAAGACTAAGAGAAATGTGCAATTATCACCGCGCAGGGGCTGTATCAACTGACGAGGATGCCCCAAGGTCTATGCAATGCGCCTGCGACATTTGAGAGGGCCATGGACGCTAAATTAAATGGCCTGAAGTTGTCATGCATCCTGCTTTATTTGGACGATATAAATTTGTTCATTTAGACATTCACAAACCATTTTCGCCATTTGAAAGAAGTTTTTAAGCAACTATTTATGGCTAACCTGAAGATCAAGCCAAAGAAGTGCCACTTCTTCAATATAGAGATGGAATATCTGGGAGATATAATCTACTTTAATGAAATGCAGCCGCAAGCCCAGAAAATTGCTTCCATAAATAGAATGGCTGTACTGAAGAGTGTCAGAGATATCTAAGTGTTCCTTGAAATGGTTAGATACTATTGAATATTTATTCATGATTTTACAAAAATCACCAAGCCCTCTTCATTTATTGAAGGATCTGAAAAAATAATTCATTTGTACTGAAGAGTCCCAAAGCTATTTTGATGAATTACGCCAGTATTTAATAGATTCTCTGATTTAAAAATCTGAAGTTCAATCAAGAATTTATAATACAAACTGATGCTTCATTTATGGCAATCGGCCATCCTGAGCCAAGCGGATGAATTTGGGGACAAACATCTGGTAGCATATGTGAGATGGACAATCTCAGCAGCTGAGAGGAATTACACCATGAATGAGCATGAATGCCTTGTGGTAATTTACGCCTGTAAACAGTTTTGGGTGTATACCCATGGAACACACTTCAAAGTGGTGGTGGAACACTCCTCATTGCGTTGGCTACATAATTTAAGAGAAAGGCAAGGTCAACTGCTTTGATGGGCATTAAAGCTACAGGCTTACAATTATGAAATAGTCCAATGAGGAGGAGCTTCCCATCAGAACGCGAATGGCTTATAAAGGTTACCAATGATCCAAGTGGTATACCAGCAGGCAGATGAGCTATTCCAGATAGTGGTCAAAGGAGAAATCAGGAACGAGCCCCAAGAGATCCAAGATGAACTTTAAAAAGCGATGGAAAACTCTAAGATCAAGTATAGACAAGTTTTTAAGATGATTAATGGAAAACAATTACTATTTCCAAAGACATTGGAGCAATTGGCTATTGTCTAAGCCGCTTATAAGGTTGTCAGGAAAGGAGGCATGAGGAAGATGACCAATCATATTTGCCAGTATTATTACTGAGAGTCCAGCAACTATGATGTAGCGAATTATCTGGTTTGTTGTGTAAGTGCCAGTTGCATAAGCCCCACAAGAAAAAAACTGAATACTGACTGGCCTGCCTTGGAATTGCTTGGAATATGGTGTCCATTGACTTGATAGGACCATTAACCATGAGTACTGGGGGAGTCAAATATATCATAGTTGTGACTGACCATCTGATGAGATGGGTCGAGATAAAGGACCTGGCAAAAGTAGACGCTACAATCAGTGCAAAGGTTATCCTGGATCAAGTAGTATATCAACATGGATGCCCACTGATCTTGTTGCGCTATAATGGAACGAATTTTATGTCTCATGTGATCCCACAATTAAATGAAAAAAATTGGAATCTGAGGATTCATATCAGTACCTTATTGGCTGGAGACAAACGACTGGTGTAATGGGTCAATGAAATGCTGGCCACAATGCTGAGGAAGCTAGTCACAGGGAGAACTTACGCATGGGGAATGTACCTTAGTTCATTATCGTTTGCCTACAACTTAAGTCATTATAAGAGCCATCCTTGTATTGATAATAATAAGTCATCATAAGGTGATGGAAAAACGCGTGTGAGTTGCTATATGGAAAGGAAGGTTGCGTTGCTGCCAATTTTATATTTGTTGGTAGAACTGACTTCAGGGATGAGTGCAAGCAGTACCTGAACCAATTGTCAAATATCCTGATCAAAATGAAATCACAAGAATTCAATACAACCTTAATGAAAAAAATCAGAACAAAAATGATGCATAATAAGAACTGACTGGCCTTATCAGAGTATCAGATAGACAAAAGAGTAGCCTATTGCAATATGCATGGTTTTGGAGAAGAAAAAAGCTAGATGCATTGTGATTGTGTCCATTTGAAATTATCACTAAGATGGCGATGGATTTATATACCACCAAGAACCTCTTGGTTGGAAGGTAGTAAATCGAGTCCATGCTAAGTACTTAAAGTAATGGATTGATGAAAAAATAATGAAAAAAGTGTTCCCAAGGGACCGCTGAACCATTAAGTTAGTTATATCCTGTTGATTTAGTTAAGTCTAAAAAGGGACCATTGAACTAAATTATATGGATAAGTCTTAAAAAATAAGACCTCTGAACCATGGAAAACTGGTAGATCTAAGTATACCTAGGAACCAGTTTTAGTAAATAAACTTATAAGTAGGACTGCTGAACTTAATGAAGGTCAAGTCCCATATAAATAAGAAGAAAAATATAAAAAATTAATAAAAATATAGGGATATATATATAACTCACATAAAAAGATATAAGTTTATAAATGTTTTATTAATTATCCTCATTTCAGGGATGATTCCACCTATGTCACTTCTTTGGGAGGGAGAATGGATCGCAGTAGAAGTAAACAAATTCTCAAAATATATGTGAGATCAAATGCTAGCAAGGGCTAGACTTCTTGAAGCCAAGTTCACTGAGTGGAGTTGGATCCCCGCGAGAATGAAACTTGGGGAAGAGAAATGGAAATATCTTTACTTGCCAAATGTGATACCCCAGATCAGGGAGGGAAGCAACAGAACAAGAAGAGGCAGTTGGCGAATAGCCCTGAGTAATCCCAATATGGCACTGGAGCCAAAAGATTTGTCTTAAGCTCTTGCTGATGGGCTTTATAAAGAACATTGGAAATATGGGTTGGCATCAAGCAAGGGATACTAGGTGGGGTAGTAGAATCATGCCCCCAATCAAAGCCATCAGGGGAAGTACTGATGGGACACGCCAGAAATAAGATAGTCATGCAGGGAGCAAATGGCATCTTGCAGATGACGACTACAAGCTTCTTGGAAGCACAAGCGGATGGAGGGATGGAAGCTGGGAGAGGCGGTAATCTTTGTAGCCCAACTTCAAAGAACTTGGCTGGCAAAGTGAAGATCATAGGCTGCAACGTCTTGATCTAGAATGTTTTCAAGATTAAAGGGGTTCAGAGCTATGGAAAGGGCATTGGTTACTTTGGTACTCAATTCTTTATAGGGGAGTTCAGAATGTTCGAAGTTTCTGATGACCAGTTCAGTTGACAGAACAACAGGTTTGTAATACTGGCCAAGTCAGAAAAGGAACTCTGAAAGCAAGCCCAATCTGGAAAGAAACAATTGATTGAGTGGAGGGCATTGCTTCTGGAGGTTCAACTATGACTTTAGGAGTATCTACAAATGGAGCCAAATCCAGGAGAGTTTCAAATTTTAACTTGGGAATCGATGAAAGTGGAAGGATTGATCATAATCCATTTGTGACAATTTCTAACAAAGCTTCATTGGGGTTGGATACCGTTTATGGTAATTTCAGGGAAGGTTTGGCCACAGAGACTTGACTTGGATTATAAATATGGGAGTACCATAGAAGAGATTCCGTTGAGCAGACTAACTCACCAGTTGGAAGAGCTGAAGGTCTTTATAAGACAAGTTATAAAGCAGTTATTGGTACCAAGTCTCCAAATTTGAGATAGGAGCTGGACGAGAGAGGGATGTCAGACTTTTATAATAGTCCACATTATGCACTCTGGACTCAGTTAAGCTCTAATTTCAGGGAAATTAATCGCAAAATTAATGATATAAGATCTCCATAGAAGAATTTAGAATGATTTGAGCCAAAATTTATTATGAGAAGATTACAAGAGCAAATATAAATGAGCATTCTTAATTGTGCTGCAAAAAACATTGCCGTCAAGATACTCCTGTTGAGGACAAGGAGGAAAATCAGAAAATTGAGGATGCCTACCAGGAATCCTGAATATGACATCGGGTCATATGCTCTGATGGGGAAAACTGGATCCCAGGATTAATATCATCACGAGTAAATTAATCATCCTGTCACAACAGAAGGTCGTGGGAACTACGCTCTAAATAGCAGTAGTGAGGAAAAAGAGGAAGAGAACCACATGAAGAAAAATCATCCCAAACAGTGTTGAGAACTAATTGAATCTACTCCACTTGGACCCAAGAGTATTTAGTTTTCCGAAGTGGCATTCTCCTGTCCTGATCCTATTCTTGCCAAAAATATAGGAAAGAGGGGGGATGTGTTGAAATTTTTGCCCACATTCCCAGCCATCTAGTGTATCGTGGGTTGCTAGGGGATAAATTCCTATAGCAAGAGAATTGGATATTAGTTGACCCCAATTTCAGGTTAACAATGTTTGGGGGATTTTAGGTAATTCACCTGGTTTGAATCTGTCAGGGATTGATTCTGGTAAATGCTTAAGATCTCATTATGCAGAGTTGCCAATGAAATGAAGGCATCTAATAGTTGATCAATGATTAATTATCAGGTGTACTGACGGGGATTGTTCAGGCTTCATCACCTACTTATTGTAAATTTAAGGAGCTAGTTGCAAGACGAGTAGTGCTGCCTGTAACTAGTGAATCAATCAGTTGGTTCGCAGCCTGCCTTAATAGGTACAAGACCTATTACTTAAGCAGGTCGCTTACCAAATATGGTTGGTTTGCTGGGATCAAGTAGAAAACTTAGGGACACAATTTATGACTCTTTCCGTCTTAAGTCTCAAGGATGTCAGATGACAGAATCCTAACCAGTATAGGTAAGACCATCACTGATGAGATGACAAAGAAAATTAATGGCAACAGCTGCCATTTCATTGCTGAGGCGCCAACCAAGGGTTGGGCGCTGAATTCCCTCTATTAAATTCCTCTGAGATATACTTTATAAAAACCATACTTTAGCAGAATTCATTATTAGTTCTATTCATCTTCAAGGAAACTATTGTAATGTCCTTTATATGGATACTCCTTGATAGGATAAAGAGTAAGGATTAAGGAGCCTGAGGAGAGAAGCTGAGCTAAGTTGAATTGCTGCTGACTTGTGTCACCAGAGGATAGGCCATAAACTAGGATCTGAGCGTATATCAATTTAGGCGGATAAGGGAATAAATAACTACTGAGGACATTTAGAGTATTTCAAGGAGGAATAGTGGTCAAGCGTTGGACCTAACACTATTGATCTATTCAACTACGGATAATAATCTTCATACTATTATCAATCATATATATATATATGTATATATATCATCAGACAACACTAGGATCTCACAAACATTAAACCTGTGCTGTTATCTTTTTAGGGGTTAATCTTGTGAATGAGCACCTAAGCCCCTAGATGTTTACCAGTTATGAAACCTGATGGCTTCATCAACTCCACTCTATAAGGGGTATTTTTTATTGGCATCACTTGAGAAGCAGATGCCTCCACTATGGCAACTGTGCCCCTAGAGTTCCAGTGCACCTCTCTCTTCAACAATCTCACTTGGCTTCCTGAGGACACAACTATTATATATCCTGGTGTTTGCCACCCCTGAAGTGCTCCATCAAGAGACAATGATTGATTTGTCCGTTCATGGCTTGGACCACATCCTTCAGTTTTTGTTTCTGAATGGGCCAAGCATCTTACAGGGCTTTGGCAATTGCCACAATAAGAACAAGTTCTAATAAAAAATCTCAGCTGATTCTTCACACTTCTTTCTCCATTATGCCCCTGACCATCCATTATGGACCCATGTTGAGGGCAGCCCGATGATCTGTCCGGCCTGTTTTAAGTTGGACCACCTAAAGCACAAATGTTATATTTTCTCACTTCTCACCAGCTCTTATTCCACCTTTGCTGGCATCCAAACTTGTATCAATTCTGAGGAGTTTCAGTTTGGGGAAACATCCCACCCAACGACCCAAAAAATCTGATGCTACCATGGTTCACAAAGAAGTCAAACAGGCTTCTCATCAAACTATACTAAAACCCATCTTTGCTAATTAGAAACGGTTTGGAATAAACTCTGTTTTGCTTCAATACCTAAATTGAAGCTAAATTCATATTTTTATAAAAATATAAAAAACATCTGCTCGATTGAGCCAAAACATACCAATTTTAATGAAAACAATGCCTGCTGCCACAGCTTGGGGTGGTGGTGCGCTGCCATATGTCATCTTTTGGCTGCCGCTGAAGCGCGCCTGGGCTGGCTCTGCTAGCCCTCCCAGCGCTACTGGGTGTTATGTCCCCCTCAGGACTTAGCCAGCTACCTTGTAAGCTCCCAGGCGGTGCTCCAGAGCCCTTTGGTGCTCCCACGGAGAAAATTGCATTTCAGCCTCCAGGTTGAATATTAAAATCTTTTCCCATAATCAAATGCAACCATCATTAAGATGCCCATGGCAGTTTTCAAACCTGCCAGTTTTATCGACTTCCACCCCTTTAAGGGGTACTTCAATCTCAGCTTCCGCTCAGAAGCTGATGCAGTGGCAGCATCCAAACTGCAAATTGTTTTCAAAAAATTCTGATTCCCACCATTCACATGCAGCTCCCGGATGAGGCCACTAGAGTGGTCCAGTTCGCTGGGTTGCCCTCCCATCTCTCCCCAAATGCCTCCGCCATGAGCTCATGGAGGGTTTGGCCATTTACAGCACAGACCCAATGTTGCAGTTTGCAGTTCCCAATGGGGTGGAATGGTTGGCAGGGCCTCATGCCTTTGCAATAATCCGCTCATTTCATCACGACTCTCACCTCACAATTTCCACCACACCGTGGTCAGATCCACCCCTGACCACCCATTCTGGGCGTGCATCAAAAATGGCCACACCATTTACCCCTTGTGCTTTGAGCTTGACCATTCAAAGTACAAGTGCCCCATGGTTTCCGCTTCAACTGCTTCCACCCCTCAGCCCTCAGGCGATGGGCCTGCAGCCATTTTTCCCCAATTTCAAATGGGCTTTATTCTAATTTCCTCAACCTTGGGGCAATTTGACGCTGCTTCAAAATTGGCAGCCAATTGAAAACAAAATTTTAAAATTTTGAATAAAAATTAGACCATATTATGGAAACCTGAGTCAATGGCTGAACTAGTTATTTTGAGCTGCCATGGTCAACAGAACGTGGCCAAGCAACTCCTGCCACAGCCCCAATTCTGGTGGCTGGCCCAGTGCTGGCCGAATCCAATCAATTTGAGGCTCTCAAATGGATTGATGAGTATGAACTGCCGTACCATGTAAAACTGGACTTGCTTAAATAAGTTCTTTGTTGATCCTCCTAAATCACGTTCCAACCATTTTCAGCCAAAAAACGGTTTTCCAAATTACAAAAATAATAAACATTATGGCAGTTGGGGCTGAAGCTGCCCCTGCCAACACCCTACTTCGCCAGCAACTTCATGGGGCGATAAAGCCCCTTGTTGAGGGTATTCATATCCTCAATTTTCCCCATGATTTTGAGTAAGAAGTAAAGTATGAAATTAAGGATCTTGCTTTCAGTGCAAGTCATGCTTGCATTGATGTGGCAAAGACTTCTCTTTTTAGCCCCAGTTATCCCAAAACTTACTGGCAAATCAAGTAATTCACTTGTATGCTGGCTCTCATCACTTTTGCTGAGCATCAACTTGCTCAATTGTTGCTGCGATGGTTACCACTGGCCTCATTAACAAAGAAAACACACAACTGTACCTCCTTATGCCCCATGTCGCTGATGCTCCCACCCCGATGTTGTCTGCCATGGTCTGCCAGCTAAAGCGGGCGCCAGACAAAAGTTTCCCAAAAGCTTCCTCCCATTCTGATATGGCTTCCTAGGCTGTTAGCTGAGGTGTAATATTAGGATTTTTCTTATTTTCTAATAATACCTTTGTTTGGCCCACTTGAAAATAAAGATGCTTGGCGGCTCCCCCTTTTGGGTTGGGCACCACTAGTGCTAAAAAAAGAAACGGTTTGGAATAAAGTTTAGACCAAAGATTCCTCCAAATGTCACCCAAAGCATATCCTTTGCTGACGCCCTAATACAGTATAATCAGAATTACTGGTCTTAATTAGAAAAATTTTCTGTTTCTGAGAATCCTCATTAAAATCCCACGTTAACCATTAATACCTTTTACAAAAAGATTGTGACACCAGTTCCCCTGTCAAAATTTAATTTTAAAATGAATGCAGCGTCGTTTCACACTGACTATCAGTATGCTGTTAAAGCAGCTGTATTTCACAACTGCCTTATTCTCCGCAAAGCTGTTACTAAGGTGGTGGCTATGCTTGCTGAAGGTGTTCCTTCGTTGTTCCAGATACCCTTACCACTGAAGGTAAGCAGTACCTTCTCAAATTACAATAATGCCCATAATCAGCCTTGAATGTTGTGGCAGTGGCCAAGGACTCAAGGCAAAGATTTTACGGACCAAAATTGTACCTTCATCAAGTTCTCTGAAGCACAGATCCATATGAGCAAGATATGGCCATCTTCAAAGCCACATATTCTGCAGCACATGGTGACTGGTCTGGCTCCCGCCTTGAGCAATATTGAGCCCCATATTGAGGATGCCACCATTTCCTTAATTTTTCCTGGGCCCTCAATTTGCTGAATGTTGACAAAGCCAAGGAAAGCCCCTGACCCCCCCCTCCCCTCCACTATGGTCATCTAACAGTTCGCCATTGAAAGCCTGATTGGTTTGGTTTAAGTTGGGTTTCACCGCCATTTGCTTGTTTATGCGTTATTTTATTTTATTTTTAATAATAATGTCTTTCCTCTGAATGCTTTACCTAAAAAAAACTATCAAGCAGGCTATATGTTGGACCTTCTGTCTTTTGGTGGTCACTTCCTTAGACTTTTCTTAGATATATATATAAAGTTTACTTTTTATCTAACATGAATGTTTCTCTTTAAAGGTGGGCTTAAAGGAGGTGACAGGTTCAGAAAACATGTAAATTTTTAGTAGGTGTCTCCTAGATAAGAATGCTCTATTTTAAGTACATCAGTCTTCAGGCAAGTTTTGTCAATTTTTTAAAAAGAAAGCTGAGATTACCATGAGGCTTTGATCCATTTATTCGTTGAAGTAATGAAAGCCTTAATGTTAATACCCTAGTAGAAACGTAGGCTTTTCTATAGCCTGTTATCTATCTTCCATATTAACTCTGCTTGTTTAATCTCTAGATTCTGGAGTTTAATAGTAAATTAGTAACTCTTTGTATCCATGATATTTTAATTATTTTCTGTATAATAGTAATTTTTTGACACAATTGCTGTATATTGGCGATTTATCACGAAATAATGTTAAAGTAACATCATTATTGAGATAGCTACTTTTGGGTTTTTGTGTGCTTATTAGGGTACCCAGTGCAGGCAACTTTGTGGGATGAAACCTGAAAAAGCTACCTTTAATATTTATCAAGATTATGGCCACCCGTCTTAATTGAAAAACTAGATCTTGATTTAGGACTCATGATCCTCATCTCAGGTCAGTTTTGTGATTTGGAATAAAAGAAGGTCCTAAGGGCCTTCTTAAACTTGGCACCCTTTTGGGCCAAGGTATCACTCAAGCCTTTCAGGTCCAGGGGGCCAAATTTTAGTAGTACACTTCATGGGTTGAAGTAATTGGATATCTAACTTAGATGTTAAATTTTTCCAATCAGCTCAATAGGAATCCAGCCTTATTTTGTTCGCTGGTGCTACGCCTGTGTATCCCACAAAGAGTTTTAAATTTTTTTAATAATAAGCGATTAAATTTGGATTTTTCTATAGATTTAATTAAAAGCAAGGGGGTAAACAATAAGCATTCCTTTCAAATTTTCAGCTATTAGTATTTATACTATTTTTGAGGGTTGGAGGGAATTCGGGGATAAGTTTGGAATAGCTTTGATGCTTCCAATTCAGGTAATATGCAGGAATAGCATATCACAACTTGGTAACTCACTTCAGGGCAGTGGAACGAAAGAAGAGGAATTCAGATTGGACAAAATATACCTGTGAGGTAACATTTTTATGATTTTGAGCCAATCCCCATCCGCAGAATTTCTTGCACCTTGGGGGACCCCTTCCAAGCCTATAAAATCGAGGTCCCCATGTAGGTGCGTTAAAGGACTTTGTTGAGATTGATGGAGCGCCTCCCAATGATTGCTCCAAAGTCCGTCGAGTGGTCAGAGTAATCCTACCATTTGGTTTTGCATTAGGTGCCCAAGGAGGTTTCAAAACAGTGTTACACCAATTAACAGGGTTCCACTGAGAATTGTCCATGGTCTTTTGGCTAGAATCTTCATAGCATCATTTTTGTTAATGTTAGAATCACTCTTAAAATCCTCAGATAATTTCAAATGGCTGACATTTCCCTTTTTCAGCTGAGATTGACCTAAAACATTATTTTTTTCAGCTGTAAGGGCAAATGTCCAACATCACCCCCTCAATAATGTTGGGGGGAGAGTAGGGCCATAGGAAATGGCCATGTACACGATTAGTGGTAATACTGGTAGCTAGCAATTTGATGGAATACTCGTTACTCTCTTGTAAGTGATGGTGATGGGACCCTCCAAAATTGGTCCAAGATTACCGCTTCTAGGAGTGATGCATTTATGGAGTATAATATCATATCCAATACTAGGAAAATAGGTAGGGGGGTTCAGAGATCATTAGCAGCCTATCCTTCTTTTGTCATGGTTTTTGCTAAATTGGTCATAGCTTCATATTGGAGTTGAATGATGCGCTGAGCCATTCTTCTCATGACCCTTTTAGGTTCATCAACTCTAGAGGAAAGAACATCTTTGACTAAGAGGGAAGTATGCCTGGTTCCTGACCATACTAGACATGGAATGGAGACATTTTTAGAATCCAATGATAGCTAATCAAGTAAGCCATAAGAGCACTGGGTAAATATTGGTCCCAGTGAAGAGGATCAGAGGATGCCATTTTTCGAAGAATGGAAACCAGGGTTCCATTTGCTCTCTCCACAGTTCCATTGTTGGAGGGGTTATACAGAGCTGAAAACAGTTGTTGTGCTCTCATAGAAGTGGCCAGGATTTTGACTACTCTGGAGGTGAAGTTATTACCATTATCACAGAGTAGTACATGGAGACAGCCATGACGTGTGAAAATGTGTAGATGTAGAAAGTTAGAAGTGGCCCTGGATGTTTGCACAGAAGAGCCACAGCTTCCACCCACTTAGTGAAATGATCAATAGCTACTAGAATAAATCTATTTCCACTAGTAAACTGAGGAAGGGGACCTACTACATCCAAACTAATGGTGTGTAATGTTTGTTGAGGGGTGGTTGGTTAATATTGGTATCTAGTCTTGAAACCAGATTGCTTCTTGCACGTCAGCAGGCTTCCAAAATTTCAACAATAGCTTATCATACCATCCCAATAGAACTGATCTTTAATCCACTCATTGGTTTTCTTTGCACCTCCATGACCTAGGGTGGAATGAGCTTCTAGGATGGCAGGCACAAGTTCTAAAGGTCGAAGGCAAGGTAGACAGTTAGTCCCACCTGCTTATACAAATTCTCGTTCTACACTTTGGTACTATGGGAGTGCCAGGCTAACATTTTCTGAAC